>JAQIWG010000045.1:0-54640 GCA_034695025.1 Chamaedrilus cognettii | reverse complement strand
ACCACACATAATGTGTAGGCCTAACTACTGGCATTTATGTGCCACTCCTGTCTATAGCACGCTCGCAGGCAGGCAGGTAGGCAGGCAGGCAGGCAGGGCATTGTCAATTATATTGGGTGATTAGCGCAGCCCACTTAAAATACATCATTAAATTACATGCTAGAACAAACTTCTCTTAAGCATGCTGAAGTCGGAAGTCTCGGCCGTGTCTGGAATCATGCTGACCTCCATGGTATCAGTTCTATAGAAAGCGCCTCCCAATTTGCCGTCCACCATGAACAGTGACATATACACCTCCTGCAGCATCACACGTATAACGTACACGTGACAAATTATTTGATATGAGGACTGTATCATAAGTTGCTCATCAGCGCCGTTTCGTCAATTGGCAATTTATCTAAAAACCAAGATATTCTGGGCATGGCTCAAGTTCATTTCAAATATCATTTAGGCGGCATTAATTACGCAAAATATCAAATGATAGGCACAGTAGTCTACAAAGGTGTCATAGTGAGTGGGAATTCGCGGAAACGCTGTGCGCTGTTCCACACTTCATCTTAGCTGGTCGTGTTTCACTCTTTCACTTGCATTCCCACATCTCGTTCTGCATTCCGACACTGCTTCTAAGACTTTGAACCCCGACAGTGCTAATACTGTGAAGTTCGTGACACACAATTAATTAACTAATACTGCAAATACTGTGAGCTGAGTTAAATTAAATGTCAAAGCTCCCTCACATTGATCTCAGTGTTCGTGTCGTCATCGACATTGTCCGTGTCATCGCTTGCTAGTCTGCGAGTCCTCGCAACAGCGACATCAGAGCTCGACATCTCCACAGGCGTGTCATCGTGACGCAACACCTCCTCATCGAGACAACTGTCAGAGGTCGCCATCTTTGTTCAGACAAAGATCTACAACTGGAAAACAAAATATTTTGTATGATTTGTATTGAGTGACGCAAGCAGCATGGGAACCCACGATAGTTAGTTAATCAATTTGAATGTTCTTCAGATTCACCGGATCAATTAGGGAAGCCACAGATTGACCTCGATCTTTTTACATGAGCAGTCAGATTAGTATAGAGAAGCAGTCAGATTTATCAGAATAAGAAGATGTTCAAAATCTACATTAATTCAAATCCTTGAAGGGGGCACGATATGCACCGTGGGTCAAAAGTAAGGGACCCAACAAATTTCTTGAATTACTCCTGTATACAATAGGCCAAGTCCACAAAATTTGTACTATATTAACTTGGATCATTGCTTCATATTCTTGCCACTTTTCATTGAATTTCATCCAGCGATTTATAAGATATACCCAGTTAAAATTGACCACCCAAAAAACGCGTCAACCAAGCTGGGAAACGGCTTACTTTCCATTTGCCTCAATTTGTGATAACGATCTCTTCTATATTCCAATTCAATAATTGTTAGCAATCCAGGAATGTAAAGTTCATGTTTCAACAAGATTTGGTTCCAACATGCAGGTGAAACGATCGAAGAGCATGGTATAAAGAAAGAATGACACAAAGCGCTGGGCGTCAAAGTGGCACGCTGTTAATTAGCACAATAGCAGCATGTTGCTTGTTACGAAAACGCGACAGAAAAAAATAAACGTTGAACACCTGAAGCCATAGAACATCCAAAACGTGAGACAAACCTAAACATTCTGTAGTTATCACAAAGATAAGCAGCAGCGTGAACAATTATTGGCAATTACAAGAGGTACAAACGGCAAGTAAGCAGTTTCCAAGCTTGGTAGACATGTTTTTTGGTGGTCAATCTTAACTGGGTGTATCTTGTAAACCGCTGGATGAAATTAAACAAAAATTGAAAGAAATATGAAGCAATGATCTAAGTAAGCACACAGAAATTTCATGGACTGGCCTTATTGTATGCAGGAGTTATTCAATAAATATGTCGTGTCCTTTACTTTTGAGCTACGGTGTACTACGCTTCATCAAACCCATATATGCCTGCCTACTAAGTTCAGATCAAACAGTAGCCTACATCTATTTAGTATACTATGCAATCTGACATACCATACTAAATTCTGTGTGCTGCACACTGCACAGTATCCTGTCATTATGGTTGCCAGACGTCCCTTATTTTAAGGACGTCCCTATTTAAGGCCATTTGTCCCATGTCCCTTAAGGGACACTAATTGTCCCTTATTTAAGGCCATAACTAAATTGTTATCATGTATTTGAAAAAAACTCAAATAAGAAGACTTAAATTTAGATTTTATCCATAAATTTGTATGTGAATAATAATCGTTTATAGTTACTAATCGTGCGTAAATTTCATTTTAAAATATATAAATATTTTGCGAAAAAATTGAATCCTGCTAAATTTTTGTTGTCCCGTATTTTAAAGATGAAAATCTGGCAACCCTACCCGCCGTTATAGGGCGCAAAAAATTGAATAAGCTACAGCGCTGTACTATATCGGTCACCATTTAAGGATACAACTAAACCTTACTAAATCGTACCCAGTATACTAGTATAGGGCTTCAATTCACGTACGGTACGTTTGGTAATCTCCTTGCTAGCACTGTACGGCACTAATGCGAAAAAATATGCAGAATCGAGATGCAGTATCAAGAAAAGCTGCCACTGTAGCTCAGTGTTTTCGCAGGATTTTTTCCGGGGCGGTGTAAAATTTTTCAGGAGGGGGGTGTAATTTAATATTAACAGAACTTGGTAGCTCTCCCTTTTTTGTCTATCTTTGATATGATTCTCATAGCACCACTTCACCATTTTTACACAATTCTTAACAATTTATCTCAATTTTTATCACTCACAAGATCTAGAATCTACATTTTGACACACGGCGGATCATTTAAACAAAAAATCCCAACACCCCCCTAGGACACCCCCCTGGGGGGTCAGCCGTTGGGGGGTTGTCCAGCAAAAACTGGGGGAGTGTTAAACCTCCACCTCCCCCCCGGGGGGTGTGCGAAATTCCCTGCTGTAGCTCTAGCGCACTTATCTTCTATTTTGACAGAAACCTGTAACACGGTCTGTTACAGATACAGACGGTCTGTTACACAAATGTAGATTCTAAGGCGCATTTCCAGTGCCTATTGTTATGTCAGTTTCTGCTTCTTAAATGGAATAAATGTCAAATTAGGCTATCAACATGCTATTTACATTTTTAATGTTTGTGTTTTAAATTTTTTCGACTGCAACGCCAAGAACTTAAAGTGAGAATAATTAATTATTACTCTGTAGAACTCGCGTCTATTAGTTCTAACAAATTGGTCGCTGCACGAACTAAAACATTAAATAACCCTGACCTAACCCTAAGCTAACCCTAAACTAACCCTAAACTAACCCCAAGCTAACCCTAAACTATTCCTGAGATAACTGGCCCTAAATTAAAATAATCATCTATAAATAGAATTCTCCTGCAGTATGCCTTTTATATGATTAAGTATGGCGTGCAGCGACAAGTTTGTTTGAGCTTTTAGACACCACTCTCTGTAGACTAGTCTGTAGTTAATCGTCTGGTTTCCGTTTCGAGATTAGAAGGTTACACCGGTCGTTCAACGTGCAATATTACCATCGTTTCACGTTTATTTTAACTCTATAAAGCTGTTTACGTTGCAGATGGAAATATTTACATTAATTATTTTTAATGTGTGTATTTAACATTTAAAAATCTCCGAAAGTTGAAAAAGATTACTACTATTATTGCAAAAAGGCCTTTAAACTATCTTAGCCTAAGCCCCTGTGTGAGTTTGCTCGGTTTGTTTCAACACTAGATCTAGCTTATCGTGTCTCGGACACTGACTGTAGGCTACTAGTCCACAATACAGCGTCTGGATCTCAAATTCTTGAAGTTATTCGTGTTCGTGTTCGACCTATTCGTTACCTCGAACGCCAGTGCTTCAAACACAAAAAGTTAGCGTTTCAAATTCCAACCGTTTCGAATTTCGGCAGTGAAGGCTAACGCCTAACCATGTTTCAAGACAAACCGTGTGAAGCCTTTGTGTGCAAGTTTCATATATGCCTAGGGTGTCGCAGGGTTCAAACATTAGTGTTCGGGATGTCAGTGTTTGAATACGCATTAGGTCCTTGTGTCTCAAGTCTAGGAAGCACCGGTCAATCTAGACCTATACATAGCGCCATTAAGTTTCCCTTGAAATGGATGTTGCTACTGAATTGACTAATAGACTAGCCCAAGCCTAATAAGCTCATGTACAATGTAGCTCTAGGCAAATACCCCGTGAACAAACATAAGATTAGGCAATGATGATACTTTGTAATGGGCTAATTATTCCTTTCATTGATATCCATGTAGCATGCGCCGTACAGTATCTTACGAAAGGAAGACTTCAACACGCACGATTAATTAATTGTACTTAATTAAATTTGCCGCCGAATGGGCACTCGGGCATTGTATGGGTTTCGTTCCCGCCCACTCACAAAACCATTCCTGTGGGACAACGGCGCCGTTTCGTTTTAGCAATGCCGCGTGATATTAGCCTATTAGGCCTGTGCCCATAATAATGCTTATTTTATTTGTGGGTCTCAAGTAGACCCACTGTGGCATTTTGCATAATTGCCATGGATCGTCGAATAGATTGTGCGACACGTTTGTGCCTTTGAAGGGAGCAACGCGGCTCATGCGCCTACCGGTAGGTTACACGAAACCTTTCACACGCTTAGCTACTGATTGGATACTTCCTGTTGTCAGAGTGCGTGCCGCCGACTAGTCGCCTTTGTTGCCAGCACAGGCTGAGAGGCGACAATGACGCGAAAGAACTTTTTGAAAAAAATGCGTGAAAAATGGGCGAGTCGACGGTTAATAATAAGTCTGCATTGAATGAAGGCGTGCATTACATGCATGCAATCGGCTGCAGCTGCATATTGGGAGTACTTAGTGGACCCCATTGGTGCAGTTATGCAGAATTTTTTTTCCTATTAGTAGAAAATTATAGGTCTTTTATTGCATTCAGTTTAAAGGCCGTACATGTACAGTCTATTATAGCCAATATTTAGACGACGGGATTGGACAGAAGACCGAGAAGAAACTTACACCGAAGGGTGTAAGTTTACTGCGCAGTAGGGTAAGTCAGTCATCACGCAGCAGGCTATAGGAATCTAGATGTAGCCTACAATGTCATGTAGGCCAACCACGATCCATGATTATATCTAGACTTAATTCACATGAGTCTTGAAAATTTATATAAATGTTCATGTTGCGACCAAATACTACAGATTACAGAAGAAAACAGACGAGAACAGAAACAAGAAATGGAACATGGCAAATTCTTGTTCTGTCATCTTTGGTCGCGACATGGCCCAGCATGCACCGTTACGCCTCTGCTGTCGTGGAGCTGCTGCAATAGGCCTAGTGAAGCACTTGCGTGGCCTACGCGCACCGTTTCCTTATCGAATTGCGGAGGCACCGTGCTATTATAGGATTTATAGCCCGCAAGTACAAGTACAAGTACATGACATTATGGCCTATCCCACAACTCTGCCGTTATCGTAGAACTTGCTCGATTCACACGACGTGAAGTCTTTCAAACGCATCGCAGCTTTGAGAACGAAGAGATCGATAAAAATATAAGGCAGTAATGTTATAACAAGAAATATACCAATTTTGTGTGAAACAGTGAGAGTTTAGCAATCAGCGGTCAAAGTGCAAGCCTAGAATTTAATTTGTTTAGAAACGCTGATGCAGACGTTGTAGTATCTCCAAAATATCCCCAAAAATGTTCATGTAAGAGAGGCCGTCCTACAAGGGCGTTCAAACTTCAACGGGGCTAAAACGGTCTACAAATTTATATAGAGCTACAAAGGGGCTGCAACTGCCGTTTTGTGTAAATTTGTGTTGTAACAGTGTGGGAACGGCGTCAACTTTCAATAATCGTTGTCGAAACGCCGGTCCTGTTAGTTCCCGCGCACTTGGACCCCCTGCTAGCAGTGTTGCCTGTGGCACTATAAATCATTGGAAGTTTTGGAATTTGTAAAAAGAAACCTATAGGTAGGCCGACATGTAGCAATTGAGCCTAAATTGATCTTGTCTGACGGACCTGATGACAGATGAAACCCGATGAAGACATCTGATGATCCTGATGACCTTGGCAATAGACTAAAATGTAAGTAAGCCGGAGTCAACGTTCAAAATCGAAGCCGCACTCTCACTCAGCTTTTGGTAAGATATTCACATTGCAAATTCACTAGTACCAAAAGTTTATTTGTGTGGATGTCGGACGGAATCAACATACACTGTACATGTCGATGGCTATATATTTAGCCCGTTTCGTGAGGCTCATACAAAACTTATTGTATTGATATAAATTATATGTGTTCATACAATTTATAGTCATGCAATTCAGTCCTGCATGGGGATCGAATGTTTTGAGGCACATGGACCCTCCTCTGCACGATGCCAAAGTTTGTATCTATAGGCCTACTAAACGCTGGGTCACTCATGCCTGGACTTAATCGCACTTAATCGCAATTAATTTCACTTCTCCCGCACCTACGATTCAAGCAAATGATGTTGTTCCATCTCCGTTTGCATGACATATTTTTGGTGCGTTAAAAGTGCAATATACATACATACATACATACATACAATCGCCGGTGTCTGACACCGGCCTGTCTTCACACTTGGCAATCAACAGACTGCAATTTGTCTATGTAGCAGAACTAACATGGCTTTCAATGTTTGGTCTGAAATAATGTTGCCAATTTCATATTAAATTTGATGGTTCCGCATCGTGCGTCAGATACGCATTGTTCTATCTTTATCTTGTAGCGTAGCTGCGTAGGCTATCTGGTCTATCTAAAGTGATCAGAAGTAGGCTTACGCTAAATCCCAATCTTATACAAAAATAGCATTACGCAGCATGTTTAACACAGTAGGCCTAACATAAGTATTAAATACATCATGCACCAAAGTGTCTATAAATATGGCACCCTTCTCAGCAACTTATTCGGATTCAGCTTGTTAAATTAACCAACTTCTATTTAATAATTTTTTATGCGTAGTCGTGTAATCAGAGAAATTACATGCCCCTCATGCTATGAATCTGTGGATATGCCCATGGTGCCCTTAATTTATTGGGGGGGCAATTTTGACGGTAATCTTTTACTGGCACGTCAGATTTTTTTACATTTCAAACTGTATAGTCTGTATAGGCTACATGTACATGTGTGTACTTTGTAATAGGCTATTTATTTCGTTCGATGAGAATCTAACCTTTTAGAAAGGCGCTGCACAATCTATATTTTTTTATTCTGCAATCTATTAGGCTACTATTCATAAAAGACCGAATGATCTTTAAAGATCAGTGCCTAGTAACCTAGCCTACAGTGAATATGAATGATCAAAGTAGGTCTGCGTGCGGCAGACCTGCGATATGGAAATCGTGAATGACAGCCGAGCTGCTGGTTCAAACGTCAAAGGAAGTCTGAAGATGCAGCGGTAATTGCATCAACGAAGTAGATCTCATCTAATAACCCTACAAGTGTGAAGGTATTGTTACATCACGTCTTACGAGCGCTCGTCCGGAAGAGATCTCCCCGCAATCCGCTCGCACGGTGTGTTTGGTTTTTGCGTGTTCAGCGACGCTGTCATCCTCCCGACAAGACGCGTGATGCCGCTAGCAATGGCCAGGACATTTTTTACTATAGAAATGGGGGAAAAATTGCCCCCCAGCCTTCATGAATTGCCCCCCGGCCCTTTGCCTTTTGCCCACCCACTTCTTGTCCTATTTTGGGCCATCTTACGTTGTTTTGATGTATTTACGCTATACTCCGAGTGTCCGCAATTTGCAAAAATGTTATTGGCTGTCTAAGAGTTGGCTACTAAATTCGGGTAGAATCCATTGGCAATGTGCAAGTAAATATCAAGCCGCAAGCCCAATTAAGCGATGCACTTTTTGAGGAAATTTACGCATCAAAGTGCCCCTATCCAATATATTACACCCCAGTGAAAATTCGGTAATTGCAATGGCCCTGTTAACTGCCCTGTAAACGGCCCTGGCAATGGCTATATTGTGGGTATATGCCATATGCATGGTGTTAGTTGGAAAGACGACTGGGAAGGTACGATGCAAGCGCACGCGTGTTCCAGGAAGCGCCGTCTACCGGCAAGACGCGTGTTCACGGCAGCCTTCCGATAAGATGGCTCTGTCCACATGATGGCTCGGAATCCGCTCGCAAGATCTGATGTAACTTTACCGTGACGGTCCCTCTAGTTTATTTGAATGTCATGATTTAATCCGTCGAGCAATATTTTATTTAAACGCTGGAGTCTGGTAAAACGCAATAGCCTATTTGGTGTGAGATGTGTCTCGAATACAGATGCACAGGCTATGAATTGTATGATTTGTATCTTATAGCACTCTGTCTTAGCGTTCATATACATGTACGTGTAGCCACAGTGGCGGTTCCGCGGGGGGGGGGGGTGGCACAGTGGGGGACTAAGCTCCCCCAATATGTGTTTCAAGACCCCCCCAGCTACATTTAGTCAAGCCCAAGCTAGTTAAAAATTGATATATCAAATTTGGGTTTGTGTTTGTTAAGTCTTCCCCCTCCCTGTTTAGGTTTGCAGCCCCCCAGTTGAAATTTAGGCGAATCGTTCGAAACTTTCCTTATCTTTGTGATGGAAATATTACATGTATTGACTTGACATGTAGCATGACTTTGTCTGGTTAAAAAAGAGGTCGGTTTACATTTCACAAAGTTACAACCATGAGTTTGGTGTCTTCCTTGTTGACTCGCGGTGTGCAATGCAGTCCGCTTAACAATGCGCAATCATTTAGCGAAGTAGTCTATTAGATCTCTTATTAGGCTAGGCCTAATTATTTCTTTCAATGGGTCTATGAAATTGTGGTATTCTAATATTATGTGGATCTACATGTAGAAAGTATGATTGATCATTCATAATAGCGTAGAATGAGAATGAATGCATTGTAACGGATATCTGCCATAATAATTGAAGTAGCTATAATACGCAGAATCTAAATTCGGTCGTTAAGGTTTAATGACTGAGGGTTAAGACCCAATTCAAACGTTGGATATGGCTCTATAAATATTGAGCGTCGTTTTCCGCTATTAGGAATTAAGCACGGATAAATAGCACAATTAGTACATGACCTGGAATTACATGACCAACTAATGCCACTTGCAGCCCTACACGACATCACGCCTACTGTCAATATTTATCTGAGTTCGGAACCATACATCAATGTCATCTATAATTATGTGAAACGCAAAAATATACAAATGTGATTTTATGCTAAAGAACGGTCGAGGTTCCAGTAGACATTGATGAATACAAATAGGCAAACACACCACAATACTACTAACAAACGGCGAAGATGCACCGTGAAAAGTCCAGATGACGAACCTAAAAATCAAATAGCAAAACGAAATACATATATAAACACAGCAGGATGCTGATGACGGTAGTCATGGTATCCAGTCCACATAAAAAAAACTACAAAAGAAAGAAAGAAATAGCACATTAATTTTTTCACTCTAATTTTGCGAATTTTTTGCATTTTAATTTTTATGGAGACGTACTCCATGAAATGTCTCCATGAAACGTGCATTCTGCAGTAGTAGACTGGACGTGTCTTTACATCTACATGCACTTGCACGTCATCATGATTAGTACTGTCAGCTTCACCGAACTCAACCCTCCTCGATAGGGAAGCCGGGTTTCTTTCTGGCGAAAAGTTTGGTAGGTTACATGTGAACCACGTAGGCACTTCATATTACACCTATATCCGCATAGTGATGAGTGGCTATCATGGAGTCATATACATTGCACGGAGTACGTTAGAAGGAGTGCATGCATGTTAGGAGTAGATGTAGGCCTACGTGTACGTAGGCAAAGTGACGCTATTAAGCGACGGACAGAAAGAAGGGGCCATAGCGGAAGAGAAGCTCTCAACGAATCGGGGTAAGGTGAGTCCCCTGGGATGATGAGAGCCTACTACGCGTCCTCGCTGCAGCGATGATAAAGACACGAGTTATGGATATTTGACGGGCTGCGCTCGCTGCATCATCATTCATCATGGGGCGGCCGTTGATCGGCAGACCGGGCTCACAATGAGACGACACTCGCTGAGCGCCCGAACACGTGTCAGACGAAGCTTTGGCCACGCAAGACGAGTGAGTCCCAGCCATGCGCTGACGACACGACGCTCTGCAGAGGGAAACGTAGGCTATATAACTGACCCGCGTGTTGGGAATCGATTGAATGTAAGACGGGATTTTATGCGATTAGAGATGACGGGACGAAAGAAATGAATTGCAGTGACGATGATGTTATCGATCAATAATCTGCGAATTGTAAACGCTCTTTGGGGACCAGGGGCCTCATTTACGTATATTTCTTAAGATTTTCTGAAATCTTATCCTAACTGAAATCTAAAACAACTAAAGTCCAATCGCCGACCGCCGTGACGTCATTATTCGGTTCGCGCGCGACCGTGCGGAGTTTCCAATGAAAAAGATACGATTTGCCAAAAATTCTCCTAAGACAATCCTTCGACTAAGATTGTCATAAGATATCTACGTAAATGAGCCACCTGTTCAGTGAAGTAAGAGTCCTGGTAGACCTGTTTTAGTGCAAACACGCGTGTAGAACGATCTTGATTGTAAAATAGTCCATTAATATGATTTATGCCTAAAATTCGCATATCTCCTTACTTATAAACATAACATAGACAAAATGAGATAATGAAGTAGTGATTTAGCGCATGTTGCAGATGACTATAGGCCCATACGCTATATATATATGTACGGTTATGCATACCTTCAAAATGTGTTGGTGGGTTCAACTCGATAATGTGCTTTAGACCTTATATGGTAGGATACATGCAGTAAGAATTATTGCAGAAGATTATGCTATAGGCTCTCGGAAGATAGGCCTACACTGTATTATACCGAATGCCGATATCTTCCGATTTTAATCAGCAGACACGCGAGATAAAGACATGACATAAAAGGAAGCGTGGCGTACATGTACGTTTCTAATGATCCTATCAGCCGGCAAGTAGTCAATTTTATTTGAACGCATGGTGGCGAAAGCAGTAAAAAATACGTTAATTATTAAAAATTCAACATTCGAAATACTTTGCTTGCAATGATCCTTCAAAAAGTCGAATGGACTACAATCTACATGCATACAATAAGTGCATAGTAGCAAATCTTCTTTTGATTTCATGGCCTATCGTTTGAATCTGCTCATTGCGTATTGCTGTTATTTTTCTTAAACTTTTATATTACGAAGTTAGCGGAACTGTAGTAACTTGAAGTTCACGTAGGCTGTATAGTTGAAGACTTGAGCCACATTTTGTTTATTAAGTTTAACAAGTTTCACTTCAAATGTTATAGTGCGAACAAGGTCGATACTAACAGTGGTGCATGAGCTAACTGACAATTAAACGAATTTAATGCACGATCCCATTCCATAAATTTCTTGCCAGTTGACAAAATACGACTGATACCGGCATCACTACTGCAAGATTTTGTTTCATTTTTGTTCACGCAATCAAAATTTAAGTTAAGTTTCAACGAACTGAATCTACTATAGTTCAAATGAACTATAGCCGATTTCAACTAGTGTTTCAACTAATTTCAGTAGACCGCTTGATAATGCATGATGTCAATTTTGTCATAATCTGTCACGGCCCTAATACGTCACCGTTGATGACAAACCTGTCACGCCAGCGCCCATTCAGAAGCTGCTGTCGTAACTCGTACATCGAGTACGCTAACAGGCGCGCATGCGGGAAAGGCATTAAATTGCTGGATTACGCTCCACTATTTATAATAGGCTGACGGCGGCGAAATGGCGTGATTTGTAGAACGTGGATGTGCGCAGCTGCAGTCAAGCAATGAAGAACAATATAAGTCAGGTAATACGCCGGTGCCTGCAGTGTGAAATATGGACCCGCTTGCGTGCGTCACTACAACGCGGAAAGATTTTGCATAAAAAATCGATGCCGAAGTGGTGCTGATATAATGGAGTCGGCTGCTGAAATGATTATCAATTGGCGCGAAATTGATTTTTGACGGAAAGCGTTTTGCTATGTTCCATCAAACTGCCAAGATTCGACAAGGTAGGTCTGTCATTCTACATTTTTCAACGTTGACTGGTCTAACCTATTGGTGGAGTAAGATCAAGTTGATAGTCCATGGCATTGTGATTAGCATGGCATTGTTGATACACATGTAGGTTAGGAGTTTGGAAATCTAAAATAGCTAGCGTGTGAACTTCTCTCTCTAGTGTGCTGCCTCGTGGAAGGTTCCTGGCATCCAACTTTTCCTCTCCGACCTTTCCGCGACCCTTCTCTTCAGCACTCCATACCCTTTCCTTCCCAATCAAATCGTCTATCACTAATATTCGCTCTCTTCCTGGCCCCCTCCTTCCATCCACTCTTCCTTCCATGACGTGTGATTTTACTACTTGAAAATAAAATTGCAACTTGAGTTTTGATATGCAAAAACTCGAAGACACTGCTTTGACAAATTATTGCGTGGTTTATTGGGGAGTTGGAACGAGAAGCCGACCTTTGTCATTGATTCCAGCGTCTCTGATTGCACGGTGTCGAGTCCTGACGCCTTTATTGTGATAGCTGCGGGTGAGTTGTCTGGATAACACCTGACACTCATTATCGATCCAACTAAGTCATGGTATGACTACCTTGGTCACAACTCTTCCCTTAGTAGTCGATGAAAATCAATTTTCGCTATTCATGCACTGCCACTACATGTAGACGGCAGGCGTTTGGTCGTCGTTTCCTTTAGTTTGTGGAGAAGATGATATAAGGCAATTTTTTGGGTGATGACCAGTTATGTTTGATCCTTAAATTTTGCTATAGTAATAGCAAAATTTTTATTAATCAGATTTTTACTTTTTAATTCGATAATGTAAGTAAAGATTTAAAAGTATCATTCATTGGAATAATCGCAGTCACGTCAGCGATTCGTTTAATCGCCTTATGTGAAAGCCAGCGCAATTTGTAGTCAAACTCGGAGAGGAAATTTGTGACGAGACAGGCAATGGAATAAATGTCATTGGGCTACTACGTAATGAAGCTATTGTTGCTAGAAAATTATTGGCCTAGGGGTGATACAATGGCACGGAGCTTCGTCTGAAGACTGATATCAACTTAGATACCATCGCAAATTTACTAAACGAATTTTTAAACCCTTGTTTTGAATCGCTAATCATATATCGATACCAAACATACGCAAATCACAACCGATGCATGCACCATTTTTCATTTACTTGACGTGGCCAAGAAAATAACACCATTTTTGTGCCATTTGCTCCATATTTGGGTATCAATTGACACAATAAGGAAGGCTGTCGTATCTACTGGATGCTAGTACGCCTGCATATAATACGACGGGCTCTGAAGTGGGTCAGCCGTTGACACTTGGCATTATTCGTCACGTCAGTTTGGAAGCCGCTCCATATTCAGATTGGCGCCTTAAATCAACTCTTAGCGCGCGGCGCCTCTCTTCAGCTGCCTCTTAGCGCGGTCGCTAAATGGTGCACACTGAACAAGCGGCGGGCTTATACCTAACGCCATCTGGTAGAAGAGCGGCTTCGCCAAGCGCTTTTAGACGATGAGCACTAGTATAACTCTTAAGGTTGCCGGATACATAGCCGACATACTGTTACATGCATATTATGTAGCCCGCAGTGCCCACTTGGAAGCTACACGCCATCGGAATCATTTACAGCATTCTCCCATTTATACATGTATATACTGTATGTCATGTAAATCATTGCAAAAGTTTTGTTTTGTTTTTTAGAGTAGCGCAAATGCTATAATATACAGTCCGGTTCTGTGCAAGAGAGCCGGCACGGAACCGCTCCCCCTTCTTTAGTCGCCTATTTCTTTAGTTGTTGCAATAGAAACTTTGTTATTAGTTCTTTACACAAGCGGGCGTCATGCCCACTTGTGTAAAATTATGTTTGTCAAATTATGTTTGTAAAGTTAGATCTTGGAAGAGTCAAACATGATGCAAAATACATTCTGTGCGTGCTCTATGTTAAACAGATTTGATCGTTCAAAATTGTTTCGGAATATCCAAATAGGCGTAGGCCTACTCAGAGTATGGGTGTGCTTAGCCTGTGATGAGAGACTAACTGATCACGATAAAATCATCCGGGAGATCAGAATGGAAATCGCTATATAGTTTGTCATTGACAAACCATTTGCTTTTTAAAATGTCAGGGTAGTGGTTGATGAACTGTCCCAGGACCTCTCACTGCGCATGTAGCATTTCGTGCGGATTTCGTGCGCATTTTGTGCTCACGTCCCTCAGGCCTACTCGCGAATTTGCCATAGTGCTACATGTATGTACGTCTAGGCTATATCAATATTATATAATATATCAATTTCGTATGCGCCTTTGATGTACATGGCTTTGCGCAAAAGTGTCAAATGTCAATTCAATGTCAGTTCATGTCCGATGGGAATGTGGTAAAGCTCCCTTGATTGAAACGCTGCACCGCATGAGGTGATTCTGCAGGGCAGGAAGCAGCAGATATATTGTAATTATCGAACGAGAACGGTAATGCTGCGAGTTTGCGAATCGGTCTCTAATGCGGCGTCACCTTGTTATCTTGTTCGCGGCTTAAACGACGACGCGACTACCTTAGGAGCTTCAGATAATGGTAGTTTACTGTAAGCAGATGGCTTGGTAAGATGCTTTGGTTTTAGTCTCAATTTATCTGGATTATGGTTGCGTGTAACATTTAAGGTGTTGCGTTTTTCATAGAAATTTTATGTAAATCGGCTCAAGTTTGAGTTTTCGTCCCGCAATTACTGATGCAGCAATAATTTTTCATCCGGACATCATTAGTGCCTTACGATTTGGTCTCAACTGAGCGGGATTATGGCTAGGCCTATGTGTAGATTTTGAGTGTTTTGTTTCAAGAAATATTTATAGAAATCAGTTCAATTTACTGTAAGCACACGCATTCCTCTCGAGAGATGGCTGACTTGGTAATTATAATTATCGCCAAGGGTTTTCAAGTCAATCAAAGCAGCATAGTGGCCAGCTAAGCTCGTTGTTTATGTCAGCGTCTTGGTGTTGGACGAGTGTTCTATAATAGCACTGCGCCGAATCCTCCCAAAAGGCTCGAGTTACTTTAATTACATCTTTCGTCGGATTACGATGATATTATTTTGACAAAGAATAAGCCTATACCAGAATCGCTGATCGCCACCCCTGCAAGCCAGGGGAAAAGAGATTGGCTTCAGCCTAAAGCTTCCCGTAACCGCTAGTCGTAAAAGGTGACTAAAGAGGGGGAGCGGTCTGTGCGTGGCCCTTTTCACAGACTTGACTCCAATAGTCTTCGATAGTACACACGGTCCCTAAACTCCCAACACAAAATAAACGGAATGGCTGTCGAAGAGAATTTCACAGCAGTTTTACTGCAATGGAAAATCTGTAGATTTCATAGTACAGTGGTAAATGCCATTACTCATAACGATTGACAATCATTATTTATTGTCTAAATCAGTTTAGTACCTAGCTGACAAGCGCGGTTAGTTGGATCTTTATCTATAATGCACTAGTCGGACGGTGACGAGGCATTAACCTCGCTACTACTGCGTCATTGATCGAGGTCGTCATTCCTGGAAAA
This sequence comes from Chamaedrilus cognettii, assembly GCA_034695025.1. NCBI lineage: Eukaryota > Metazoa > Annelida > Clitellata > Enchytraeida > Enchytraeidae > Chamaedrilus > Chamaedrilus cognettii. The sequence goes on along the minus strand of JAQIWG010000045.1, from coordinate 38,993 downwards.
ATCTATAGCTTGTCGTGCAAAATGCTGCACGGTGGCTGATTTATGAATCAATATTCCGAACTCAGCTGCAAATTAAAAGTGATGTGGCCCATCTTCATCGATTTGCTATACGAGTATGATGTCGTAAACTTTTTAGTGCGCGCCTTCCAAACGTTCGGTTGACATAAAGACTTTTATATGAAGGCTCCAGAAGACCGTGAGCAGTGGACACTTTTCAAACATTAGGGTTTTCCGTACGCAGTAATTTGTTTCGCTTAAAACATAGAATATTTGCATATGTATCACATTTCATCAATTTGCATTTGCACCATGGCTAAAAATTAAGCGATTCGAGTGATTTCTTTGATAACCACAGTAAACAATGTGCAATAAATTTTAATTATATTAACTAGAATCAGCAGCTGATCTTCCAACCAAATCTAGCTAAATTTCATCTAGCGGTTACAAAGATACGATCTATCAAAATTTCACCTTTAAAAATCCCGTCAACTAAGGACGTAAACTGCTTAATTTCAGTTTACACATTTTCTGCAAGCTAATGATTGTTTGCGCTGCCGCTGTATCTTTGTAACAACGGCCGAATGTTCAAATTTGTCCCACTTTTAGTTGATTTCATAATTTACATGTATATCCTCGATTTTGGTTGTTCTAGACACTTCTTTATAACAAGCACTAAGCCCAGGCCGGAAAATTGTGAGAATTGACAGCCGTCGCTTTGCCGGTGTCGTGTCGAGCGCTTTTTATGAGCCATATCTCTCTTCTCCTTTCCTTTGTGGTTTCTACTCCTTCGTCGTTTCACGCCAGCGCTAGAATTCAATCTTACTGAAACATGAAGTTTGTATCCTGAATCGCTAATAATTACTGAATTGGAACATAAAAGCCAATATTTTCAGAAAATTCTCAATTTGTGGAACAAAAAAGTCAATTTTTTCTGAAAATGTGCAATGTAATTGGCAATAAAATAGTTCAGCCGGACATCGGCAGTGTTGTATAGTAATTATATTAAAAGTAATTAAAATACTAATTGAATTACTTATGAAGTAGTTATACTTGCATTTTAATTAATTTGAAAGTTATTTAGTTAAACCAAGTAATTGCAATACTTTTTGAAAGTAATTAGTAATTAAGTAATTAGAAAAGTTCTAATTACTTTCACTATCTAAATATTAATAAATTTAACCTTGTGAAGTTGTGAAATGTTTAAAAGGTCAGATTAATTTATTGCTAATTTTGCTAAATGGCAATACGTTGATGGTTTCGGCGATTGAGCCAATTTGCATTGCAGAAAACTGTAGAAAATGACTGCAGTGCTATTCATATTTTGAACAACGCTATACATAAAAGCTGTGCTATAAAGGAAAACCATTTTAGAAGCGTTGAAACATCAGGGATATTTCAGTTTGGTAGCTCAGTCAGCTAAGGCACTGGTCTCAGTGGTCTGCCATTTGCGAGGTCCCGGGTTGAAGACCCAGATTATGATTTCACAACTTTGTCCATTGCAGTGTCTGTTTACACGATTACATCACATAGCAAGTAGGCATAGATCAGCCCAAATGTAGCTTGCATGATTTGCATGATTCACAATTTATGGAAGTCAATGCCAGTCAACTAGTTAGGCTAATGCCTATTAGCCTAACTAGGCGACTGGCATTGACTTTCAGCTATAATCAGCTGTTAGCTGATTATATGCAACTGATAGAATGATGGCTTTTACTTCAGTAGTTAGTATGCAAATAACGCGAATAGTAATTATATGGTAATATTTGGTTCCGTAAAAAAAGTAATTAGTAATTAGGGCCTAAATACAAGTAATTAAAATATTATTAAGTAATTAGTCATTAGTATTTTTATTACTTTCCAAGTAATTAGCCTTAAAAAGTAATTAAATTACATTTTTAAAGTAATTAATAATTGGTAATTAAAATACTTATTTAAAGTATTTTATACAACACTGGACACCTGCATGGTAAACGTTTTGTTTCAAACGGCTTTGGAGAGGTGTACCTCAGGAAGTGGGGGGGGGGAGGGTTTCAGGAGGTTCGGGCGTGGGGGGCCTGAATGAATCGCTAATGCTACATGTTAACGTGTTTTTTGTTTGTTTTTTCATCAACTTTGTTGCTTCACAAACAGTGCAGCAGTAGAAGACAAACAACAATTGACATTAGGCCTATACATGAAGCAATAAGGGCAGGCTGAGAGGGAACCGAGCTCCCTGCGGCAGCTGTAGACAGGCGTCCAGGGCTACTGGACTGCCCTTTTTGTGCCCTTTTTACATTAATTACGGGCCGCGTACTCCTTATCTGCCACGTTTTTATTCAAAGCTCAAACACTGTCCCAGCAGGCGATTACGGCTAATTTATCAAGTCATCTTGACACGAGCTTTACATTCGCTGCTTAAATCTGAAAATTACGCATGAAAAGTGATCGCCAAGACTTCGCAATTCTAATAGTTCTAGCGGTCCATCACGGGTTAGCGCTTGTATTTTTGACGTGTCGTGACGGCTTGTTTTCGCTGCGTTGGTTGCACTAGTGCACGTGACGAAGTCGATGAGTTGCGCTGCCGTATAGGAACAGGCGTACACTGTACACCCGCACCGTAGGCTATACTATAGTGCTCATCGTAAATTCATGTGTGCACTGGCCTAACTTGTACAGCTGTAGCCTTATTATAGGGCCCTACAACAGGCCTACGAGGGCCAGCCATTATGTAGGCCTAGTTATCATGCACCGTGTCATTGTGGTACAGCTGCTGCGTGCATGTAGCCGTTATGTAGGCCTTCGTACGTCAATGGTCACAGTACAAATAATTAATCATTATTGTTTATCCGCAAGGTTGCAAAATAGGCTGGTGTCTCATGCGGGCCTAATGGTAGGCTACATGCATCTCACTGCAGTAGTGGTAGGCTATTAAGGCCCACGACAATTTTCAGCAACAGGCTCGTACGTTTTACGTGTAGCCTTAAGCCTAAGTGCTACAGGATAGCCTACACACAGCCTTATTGCGTTAGGTGACCAGTAATCCGGTGCGCTTGCTAGTTACAATAATGCACGATGTCAGTTCTTACTGGCGACGATAATATTGTCAGATCATAGGCCTGCATACGGCGGTCCGAGTAACGCCATCGCGTCTAATGAGCCGTCATTAACTCGTGGCATTATCAAACAGTCGCTCGAATGATTTCAGTATCGTGCTGCATGTAACGCTTGTCAACTTCGCTTAATGCATGCGTTGTTTCGGCGGAGAACAAAATTCTGCGAATATAATCTCGAAATGCACGCTTCGAATTCAGTTTTTGCACTGTTCGGGGACTTTTCTTTTGGTCAAATATACATTAGAGAAGTAATGAGTCGCCTACGACAAGCTCGGAAATATGAACGCAGCAAACTAATTTTGAGTTCTATTTAAAGCAAATGAATTGCAATGAATTCAATTATTAATTTTGCTATGAAATATCTGTAAATGTGCGTTTTGACTAAGGAGTTTTGATTAAATAGCAATTTAATTTTTGTGAACGCAAACATACCCGCACTCTCATTCCAATCTGCATCGTAATTTCATTTATTTGGTATGTGAAAAACTCAAAGAACCATTGTGCCAAAACGGAATGTCCTTAGATTCTGGGTATCTCTGCAGATGCCTAAAATTACGCGTCAGTATAATTAATATAATTAGTGATGAAATCTATGTAATTTCTACGCTAAGTTTTGTATGCTGGGTCAGTTTCTCGAAAGTGACTCAGCCGCTAACTAAAGGCCACTGCTCAGTTAGGGAAAGTTTACTTGCTAACGACACAGCGCTGTCTAGCCGCTGTAGTATAAAAACTGGATGCAGCATTGCTGCTGACGCTGATTCCGACTTGAAGCTCACACACCGTGAGAACTTCAAGGACTGCCGCGAACGCGGCCGCGCTGCGGCGCGAGGCCGAGCGTCTAGTCTGAGAATTCAGAGGCTTAACTGTTCAATAGTTTGACGCTTAACAAATAATGTATGTCTCAATATTGTAAAAAGAATCAATGGAAACTTATCTTTGAAACTGCATCTATTAGTATAGTCTGGTAGGCCTGGCCATGGATTTAAAGCCAAGTGAGTTATATAGGCATCAGCAGGCCTAGCTCTACCACAACGATCAATGCTAGTATAAAATCCCCAGAACAATTCAGAGAACAGTAGTAGAATACACATCCACAAAAAGACCTCCAGCCCAGGCCGCGACAGTTAGTGATCAAGTAAACAACAGTAGACCTAGCCAACTAGCTAGCAGCAGTCATCACAATAGTCATGTGGGCCAGGCCATAACATCTAGGCCTAAAATATCCCCAGATTTCATTTTTTGATTAAATTATCCCCAACGCTCATTATAAAATGCGCCATTATATATTTTTAAAAACATTCCCAGAAATCTGGGGATTGACTAAAAAACAAAAAACCAAGTCCCTCAATGCAGTATCCCTAAATCTAGTGATATATCCCGCCATGGTATCACTGGACTCAACACCATGATCGTTTTGCGCCTCCGATTTGAACTCTGTTATGCATAGAAAGTCCTGACGAACATGCGGGAAATAGATTTATTAAAACTTGAGTGATCGATTAGGTTTGAACATGAAAGGCTCTGATCGATTAGTCGATATCCTTCCTCCCTTCCTTCCATACCAATTCCGCTGCAGCCCAGCGTTAATGCGCCCTAGACCTTCGCTGTACATGTACATGTAGGCCCAGGGGCGTAACCACAGATTTGGCGGGGGGGCGGCATTATTTTTGAAACACAAGTCACGAACGCGGATGGAGTGCCAAATGACAATTTTTCTCTGCCGTTCAAAACTCGCAAACTGGGGGGAGGGGTGCTGACGGAACTTTTACAATGCTTTTTTAAATAGTCATAATCGAAGCGCTGTGGCCGAGTGGTATAAGTGTCCGAGCTCGGATTACGGGTTCGACAGCGCATCGGTTCGAATCACGGTCGCGGCAAAGATTTTGAGTTACTTCGTGCACCCTTGGCAAAGGTGATTTGAATTCGTCGGCCCAGCAAATAATCATCCATTAGGGTGGAGTGGAGTAGTGAAGTTGAATTTGAATCATCCATTTCTTAAAACGTAAACCATTCCTAACAGTATGCTTGCCAATTTCCTACGCCAATTTCACAACTTTTATCGTTCTTCAAGTCCTCTTTACACACATTTTTATGGTTAGTTTCGAGTTTTGTCCCTTTACGATTTGTTGATGGTCCCTCTCCTCAACGAATCGTGAAGGGACAAAACTCATTGATGGTTATGACGCACTGATACACTGACAGTAACGTCCTGGTACACACAAGCAGCAATTCTTGGTGGCGACCAGGCATATTCATAGTTGGGGCGCCCTCGGCCGCGGTGGGGACGCGTCCCCACCGTCCACCTATAAACCAAGGCGGCTACGCTCCTGTGTAGGCCTACGCTTTAATCAGTGTCAGACCTTGGTTTCGTAACCGAGTCGCTGTCACTCTCGTTTATCGGTCATGATTTTGGCCCCACGGTCCCTTCTGTTGTTCTATTCGTGTACAGTTCTATTAGTGACCAGATTTCAACGGTATGACTACCGATGTATAATTCGATCACGGAACATCTACGCGTTCAACATGAAGTGCATTATGGAAAGTCAATGCGTCGGTCAATGATTAGCTTAATTCAATTTGATGTACATCAACGGCATTTACTTGAAGATTGTCAGCATTTTCTTCTAATTCTAACTGTTAAATAGTCGAAGTTAATTTATAGACGTCTATTTCTCTTTCATAGCGTTGTTCAGCAGCACAGAGTTATTTTTAAAGTATAAGTTTATTTAAATTGCTAGAGTAGTGCCAAAACTTCATAAATGTTTACTTGACGTCTGCCTCGTTTTTGCATCAAGCTTAATCTAAACGAGAGCAACGCGTTTCTCTATTTAGATCAAAGTATCCACGAATGGCCTACGCGAAAAACACACTGACGTAGGCAAGAGTTTTTATAGCGCAATTATTGAGAAGTTTCAACAAATATACATGAAATCGACGAAAAACGAAATACGAAATGAAATACGAAAAAATCGATTTATCAAGTGGGAGCAAGAGATTCAACAACGCGATTATTATTGACAGATCAATATTATTCTACTTCGCTACAGCGTACACGTAGATCTGTAGTACACGTAGATCTGTAGTACACGTTTTCGTGCGCGGTGCTAACTCATTTTGTCTCTCAAAATGTTTGCCCGGCGATCTTCAACCACTTAACCGCTGTACTTTGATCGCGAGATCTGTGCCAGTCCGGATATGTGCCTCCGCCTGGCGTAGGCTATACAATCTTCCTTATCCCCGCGTTTTAGTATGGACAGCGGCGACGAGATGTTAAGCGTTCGGATTAATGCCACTACTCGGCGGCTGACGAAGATAAAAGGCACATAATCGAGTCCCTAGTCCACAACTCGGCGTGTTGACCAATAGGCCTATCAAGAGAAACGCAGATTAACGCGTGATGATAAGAGCGCTTGCGGCAGCTAGCAAGAGTGGAATCTGCGCCAATGCAACTTGGCTCTGTTGTGTATTTTGCATGTCATCTGGTAAAAATTTAGCAATGAAATCGGCAGGCGCAAGCAAACCCCAACCGCAACCTAGCCTCATTCCTAACTTAGCCCTAACCCTAACCTGCTAACTCTAACGCCGTCTTAACCCTAATCAAAATCTCAACTTCACCTTTTACGACTCGCCCGGGGAGTTCTGGGCTGCAAGTCCATTTTTTGTTCCCCGACTTGCTGGGGTAAATATTCAGAGCCAAGATGGATTAGCTCAGATTTCATTCTTGCTGGCAGCAGCGGTCCGCAGGAGAGCGCCGACTGAAAATTGGACGCCTGACGTGAATAGATGTCCTCACTCAGGAACTGGTTGTGAACTCGCTGCTGGGGCTTCCGTTAAATGGCGTCGCGGCGTCTATGACGCCAGAAAATTTGACGAAGAGGCCAAAAATTGAACAACCGGAGTCTCGGGGCGTCAAAAAATCGTACATTCGGCGTCTCCAGACGCCAGATTTATAAAGCGTCGGCTTCGCTGTAATTGCGTTTTACACGCATTTTATTGCATGTTAATACTCTTATGGCCGCGACGTCAGAAAATTACAATTCTGGTATCTCGAGACGATGAAAAGCCAGGGTCTTGGCGTCTGGAGCCCGAGAAGAAAAGCTTCGCGGAATCTCTGCTGAAAAACAAAAACAGAAATAAAGCGAAGTACGTGTTAGCTAATGCATTGAGCTATTAAAGAATTATTATTGCACTTGAGCGACTGAGGCCGGGCAATGGAAATTTGGAATAACCAAGCGAATTTACCCATTGTATCTTTTAAAATTTGACAATCGCTATATTATTATCTAAAGTACAGTATAGCCCAACTATACTTTTAGAAAATATAGTGCAACAGAGGTTCTCAAAGCTTATGCTTACATTCACTGACTTTTAGTTTTATAATAGCTATAATAGGCGTACTGGCGACCGAAATGTATGCCGTCAATCATCATAATAATTACTCTACAATTAATGCACATGTTTCGATCGAGAGTAGGTTATTATGAAACCAAGTATACGATCTAACCACACCGGTGGCACTCCATATCTCTCCAATAGTATCGTTTTTTGCGAAATTTTCAGGTGTTAAATCAGCGCACTGCTCTAGCTGGTGTACCAATAACGCGATTTCATTGGTCCCTGACTCCCAGTAGGGCTTTCCCCAGCTGTGGACACAGCGGGAACACACAAAATGGCGATGATGTGAATGGATCAAACATGGGTCGAGCCTAGAGGGTGCTGGTGCCCAAACAATGCGTAATATACATGTATAGGACAAGCCGTTGCCCATATAATGCTGAAAATAGACCGAAGCGAGGGATTAAGGCCCCGATAGGGTTTCAAAGTTAGAGTTAGGACTAGGTTTGTGGTTAGGGATTTTAGGCAAGCAAAAGCATGACCGGCAACGCAGGGGCACCAGCACAACTAGACTCGACCCCGTTTCAATTGAAACAAGCGGTTATATATCCACTCGAGCACCGCGAACCCTAACCGTTACCATAACCAGGGATAGCGGAAGGGCACGCGCCCCCCCGGTCGAAGGGGCAGAGTTTTGAGGGTCTTATTGACGACAATTCTGCATTTATGTTGTCATTTTTGAAGGCAGCATCTTTGAATGTAACAGTTGAACTTGCGCGCTGTCACGTGTCCATGCAGCACAGAGCAGTGCGCTGTTTTAATCAAATAAAAAATCGATACGCAAAACAGGTCGAGTGTCACTTCTGTTACTTCTATACTCTGTAATTGAACTAAAGAACAAATCTTGCTGTTACAATAACGCAAAGAAAAAGGGACAAATTGTCTGATAAATAGCGACAAGTGAGCGGTGAAATTGTCAACTGGCCTAGAACGGCAAATTAGAGCTAAATGAAGAAGTTACGCCTAATAACATTGAGAGAATAGTGAAACGTAGCCTATTGACAAGAGTGACATTGAACAATTAGTGAGAATTAGGGTGGCATACTGACACGAGGACATCAGAGAGCTTTTAGGCATACTTACCCAGAGGAAAAATAAGTATTAATGGGTACTCCAAGATCAGTTTTGGACTCGACGGATACACTGGCAACCACCCATCATCTACCATGCACTACAGGCGACACCATGTCTATCCCAGCGCGTGATGGCGCGTCGGCCGCTGCATGGCATGACCTTGATGCCCGCGAGGAGGCCGCCCGGCCTCCCGGCTTCCCGGATCGCCCGCCTCTGGCGCTCGGTGGGATGATCCGAGCAGCAACCGGCCGGAGCGTCGCGGGCCCTCTCGTCAGGGGGCGCCGTTTCACAATTTTAGCGTCTTCCTGGTAACTTACCCTCATCAGCCTGCTGCACGCGTCACTACTAGTCACTCCACGCTTGCTCGCGCCACTGTGGACCGCATCACACCTGGCCGCATCAGTTGACCGCATTACTGACCGCATCACACCTGACCGCATCACTGACCGCATCAGAACTGACCGCATCACCGACCGCCTCATCGCTTGGCCGCATCACACCTGACCGCATCACACCTGGTCGCATCACTGACCGCATCACCACTGAACGCGTCACCGACCGCATCACGGACCGCATGACCGCTGACCGCATCACACCTGACCGTATCACTGACCGCATCACCACTGACCGCATCACTGACCGCATCACGCCTGACCGCATCGCGCCTGACCGCATCACTACTGACCGCATCACTGACCGCATCACTACTGACCGCATCACCGCTGACCGCATCACTGACTGCATCACACCTGGCCGCATCATTACTGACCGCATCGCTGACCGCATTACACCTGGTCGCATCGCTGACCGCATGCATCATCACTGACCGCGTGAGGACGAGGATTAGAATACTGAAGGGAAAGTGCAGCAGGCGAGGCGGTATCCTGACAGATGGAGCGGGCACAAGCGAGGTTCGACTGAGTATCGAGGGAGAATCCGATGGCTTCCCCGGCAAGTTCTACGCAATCACCCGGCCCTCAAGGCCGCCGGTCTCCGAGAGATCGCGCTGAAGCGTCGCCCGGTGGCGAGGCCGAGAGGGACGCTAGCGTTGACCCTGTGTATCGCGCGATCGTCCCGCCGCACCCGGGCACCGCAGCCGGGTTGGGCTACACGAGCGGGAGCCAAGGGGGGGCGGGCGGTCACAATAGGAAGGGCAATGATGGGAATAGAGGAGGGGGCAGTAATAAGAGCGAAAGTGATCAGCAATCTGCGATTCGCTGACGATATTGTCGCTGCAGCAGAATCTAACCAAGACCTACAAAATGGTATGGGAGCCTAAGGCTTGAAGATTAGGGATGGAACTGAATGTGGAAAAGACAGAAGTGCAATATATTGGCAAGGATAAAGTGAAAATGAACATCAACATCGATGGAAAGGGTCTGAAGCAGGTTGAAGACTTTGTGTCAGGGAAGTAAGATAAACTCGCAGGGCAGCTCGGAGCCAGATGTAAGAAGGCTAATTGGACTGGCAAGCGGGGTGGTGCAGTTATTTAACACAATGTGGGGAGCTAAGGACATCAGCATAGCAACCAAAGTGAAGATCTACAAAACTCTGGTACTCAGCGTTCTACTGTACAATTCTGAAACATGGACATTGAAACAAGAAACGAAAAGACGGCTGCCGGTGTTTGGGATGGCGTGTCTTAGAAGGATAACTGGGATATCAAGGAGGGACGGAGTGCGGAACACAGCCATCAGGGAGAGCGGGAACGAGAGAGAATATTATACAAAGGATCGCGCAGAAAAGAATGACATACTTCGGTCATGTGACTCGCATGTCAAATACAAGATTCCCCAACATGGCGCTCCATGGACGGGTCCATGGGCAGAGGAGCAGGGGCCGCCCCAGGATGAGATGGAGGGACAACATAAAACAGGACTGCGAGAGAGCGGGGATGACAATAGGTCAGGCGTGCAGAACAACATCAGATCGGAAGAAATGGAGGGCTGCAACCAAGATGTCTAAGCGAGCGCTGGCCTCGCCAAGACATTAAGTCAAGTAAGTCAAGTTAGTCATAGTTCTAAATTGCCTTTAATGCAAACTCTTCCACTTCGTGTGACCCTCGTTTCCTTGGAAATGGGACAGACGTTAAATTTCTTCGTCTGGCATTGAGTTTACAAATGGACCGTGATCGTCAATCTGTATCCAGCAGTGCTCGAAGCAGAAAATTGGAAGTGAAGGGTGAAACTAAATTTCAAGTGGAGGGGTTGTCTCCCTAGTGGAGGAGGGGTTATTAAAATAATAAATATTATTTAAATAATTTGACCTATTATCCAAGCAGGCTAAAAAAATAAGGGTCTGGAATTAAACCACACAGAAAAATTTATTTGCGCACGTGAGCCGCTGACAGGAATAGAGTCTCCCAGGGGAGATCAAAAAGTGACCCTAAGTTTAGGCCTGATATTCTGGAAGTGGGCTGGTCAAAAATGTATTTGGGGGTCCAATCCCCGAATCCCCCGGAGTTCGAACACTGGTCCGGTGCGTATGTTACAGCGCAGCGGTCTGGGGGCGGACGGTCGTTCGGTGGGTGCCGTCAGGGGCGCACTTGACACGATGCGACACGGGACACACAGCCGTCCACTCGAGCGGCGTCCAGTGCTATTAATAAGTCGGAGACTCCCGAGAGCTGCGCTTGACTCAATCGCGACCTGTCGAGGGCCGGATGCGCTTAAATAATCTGCACCACCGAGCTTCATACAAATCACGCTCACCATACCACCTCGCGACTCAATCGTTGCAAAGCGCTGGAAATTAGTTTAGATTAGGGTTAGGTTAAGGTTGTGCTAGGGTTAGGTAAGGAGAGCTTAGAATATCTAAGTTTTTACAATGTTTGTTGACCTTCTGTTGCCAGATGAATGAAAGTATACAGTGGGCGTGGTTTGTATAAAGCTCCAGCGGCGCAGATTGTATACCAGTATTCGAGCCCCGGATGTTAGCTGCACTCGCGAGAGGAGCATCTCGGCCATCTGTCGCAGCGGCGGATAGCGCGTGAAACGGCGCCCTATCTACATGTAGCCCACATCCGCTCTGCGCTAGCTGTCACTGGCTGTCTCCGCCTTGACAGTCACTGTTTAAAAAACAATACCCCGATAAATTTTTCCAAACTGCGCTGCTGCGTCTGTGTGGCGACACAGGCAGACACCGGCAGTGTGTTGTGGCTCCTTCGGAGACTCGAGTGAGTCCAAGTGACTAGACTGTCACACTGCATTGTAATTGCACTCCACGGTCCACACCGCCACAATCCACACCGCAATTTGTCTGCAATCCACAATTTCATCTAAAAAATAGATGCAGCACCTATGTTTCCATCAAATAAGTGCAACAGACAAAAAGAAACTTGTGAAAACTGAGGTAATTTTAGCGTTTATGTCCAGAGATTTACGATTAAGATCCATTAAATTTCTCTGCATGTTGCTGCTGTATTAAACAGTATTATAACAGTGTTTTGATAAAAAATATATGTAACCTATTGGAAATTTAGTCCTCTTGCTGGTCATGTAATAACTTTGAAAATGGGTGAGTATTTGTCAAAGTTACAGCCTTGAGTTTGGTGCCACGTTTTGGTTTCACCGTGTCCATAACTTGATACACTGCAGTGTCACCGACGTCACAGTCCAATTCATCGTTACATGCCTGTAACTTCAGCAACTTTGCGTGAAATTCACACTGGTATTCTCTATGACATTAGGTGACGCTGACCGTACGCCTATAGAGATTGCGAAGGTGTCGTCGGACATTGCAGACATTTCAATCAAGGTTAATGAAATGAGCGGGACGATGACAAAGTTAGCCGAGGTCAGTGCGTCTGTAGCTGCGACAGTGCAGGGAGGAAGCATGGCATTCGGCTCGCAGGGCTTCAACAGCGCTGACCCCAGCATACCCGGGGGAGGGAACGATTCTAACCCTACGCCGCTGTGGAGCACGAGCGTCGGGGGCAAGGCGGTCGTGGAGGGCATGCCTGGGGCTTTCTCTGGTCGCGTGGCGTTCGCTTTTCCATCACAGCCGCCCAGACGTACAATCATTGGGGTGAAGTCTACTACGAAGCTCGTGTCGTCTGGGACAAGATCGTTCTCTGTCTACGCTGGTAAACTGAGCAAGAATACGAGTGAAGATGAACTAAACGCGTTTCTCGAGGAAAACGGTATCGATGGCGCGGATGTGAGGAAGCTGAAGGCCGCGCACGAGTGGCAGGAGAAGAGCGCTGCCTTCCGCGTCTCAGTGTCCATTAAATTCCAGAACAAACTTATGATGTGCGACCTGTGGCCTGACAATGTAGAGGTCAGAGAATGGATCTACAAGGCGAAGATGTCCACTTGATGACTGTCGGTGGATTTTGGCTATGAACCTTTTATGGATTTGTAGGGCTACTTTCAGTGTATAATAATCATCATAGTTTTTGACGTCCATTCTTATGCGCTACAGGCAAGCCTGTAACGCCGTGTCTATGTTAATACAGGTTAGACGTTTGTATCTTGAAAAACGTTAAAATACATTTAAAGTACATTTAAAGTCGGGTAGTCGCCCGGCTGGGCCCTCTCAAGAAACGACCCTATATCTGCCCCTCCCTCTCCCCACTCCATCGACCGTCGGCGAGCGTCCCTACCACCGTGGCCGCATTGCCTCTCTGAATGGCAATGTCCAGTCTTTGCCGAAGGAAGGCGGTCGAGCGCAGGTCGCCGGTGCTTGCCGCGATTCGGCCTCTGATTTCGGCGCACAGCTCCAGGGCGGATGGGCCCCAGGCACCGAGGGTCTCGATTGCAATGGGGGCGAAGGTGTAGTCGCCAGACTTTGCGAGTCTCGCGTACTTGGTCTGTTGTAGAGGTCAGAGAATCGATCTAGAAGACGAAGGTGTTCACTTGATGACCGTCGGTGGACGTTTATATTGGAGCTGGGTTTTTACGACCGGATGCGCTTCCTGTCGCTACCAGAATAATAAATTACCCTGGACGATGATTATCAGCTTGCGACACTTGTGCGTTTAACAGCCGCGCTGAAGGGCCTGTAACGCATGGTTTCATAGTGCAGGCGCTGGGACAGTCTCATTTAACCCGATACCGTTATTTCATATTCTGTATAGAATAATGAACTCATTGGAAAGTAATGGTAAAAATTATTTAAAATACCGAACTAAGTATTATTATTGAACTATTGTTAGGTATAATTTTATGTGAGGAATAGTATTAAAAAGTTAGAATAGCGAGCATAATTTTTAGTATTATTATTTTCTGTTTTGTTTATTTTTTATTGTTTGACATTCTTGGCATTATATCCTTGGACGAATTAAACACATACTACTATCGCCTGTCTATGAATGAGCTTATATTATTATAAATTTCATCTAAAAATAGATTCAACATCTGTTTTCAATGTCTGCTCAGCATCAGCATTCTCTTCAACGTTATATTGGTAACGTTGAATAGATAAATTGAATAGATAGATAATTGAATAGATGAAAGACTTATGTTGAACTGTAGGTGTACACGTCAAAGACAAATATTTGTGGGCTCTACATGATTACATCTCATATAACAGTAGGCCTGCGTGTATATGTACTTGATGTTAAATTTCAGTGAAATGTCTAGCCTACACTAATTTAGTGTAGACATTTCACTGAAATTTAACATCAAGCAGGCCTCCTGTCATATCTAATCGGATGTGTCAGTCGATTTGTAACGTTGAAGAGAATGCTGATGCTCAGTAGTGCATGTCCCTGAATAACGTTCAGGCACCGCATTAAGCAATGGACCGTGAGAGTCGGTAATCGTGTTGAAGCTAGACTGTAGACCTATAGGCCTAGTATGCAGGCTTGTACCTTCGTTACGCGTATTTCAGAGTAAAACTGAATTTACAGTAGGTAGTCACGAAAATGTCTCCCTGCATCAGCTAGGCCTACAGCGTGTGGCACTGCGTGCAGACTTTGCAGTCATTAAAAGACGAACTTAAGAAATCGTAATGCTATAGCCTATAGGCCTACCACGGAAATTGACGATTTTGATCCTTCAGCTTTTTCAGCGTATTGCTGGAACATTCTAACGAAATTTTCGCGTATAATTTAGGTGACTTGTTGGAAATTAGCTGTCTTTCATTTGAGGAGAGAATGTAGAAAACAGGTCGGTATTTGAAAAAGTTTGTTTTCACTAGGAGTTTAGTGGCATGATATTCTTGGCTCACGTTGAACATGTAACATTGTACATGTAGCTTACTTAGCTGTGCGCCGACTTTTCAGGGATGTCATGCCATGCCATGTTAACCGTGTATGCTAGCAGAAAGAGTCGCGCTTAATTGTGTTTTATTAGATGTAATGGTACCTGTTGCGTACGCTACTACAGTCGGAAGTCGGAACGTCTGTCGGCCTATTATGTCATCGATGCTAATCGCGTTGCCTTCACCACACGTCTAGTTGTCAGGCGTCACGCCAAATTCCGTCTGTTGTCACGCCACTTCCGTTCTGGCTGTCAAGCGCTCATAAATCTATTTCCGGCTCCTCGCCGCCATGCCATTCACCCTGGCAGTCCTTCCGATTCCAGAAAATTGTAGCTCCACTCGTCATTTAGGCCTATTTTTACCTAAGCCTCGGAAGCATCGAGTAATAGGCCTACGCGCAATTTGTATGACACGGGCTTTCACTTTTGTCCCATGTATGCTACACGTGTCTAATAGCCTAACTGAAGTTTGATTAAACCTGATACGGATATCATCGTGACAATTTCGCGTTGAAATATCACTAAATTTCGCAGAAATCTACTCATTTGCAGCAGAGCGTCACTAGGGTTAGTATCACCCAGTGCGGCGACTTACGGTGTCACCCCTTCCCGACCTCCCCTATGGACCTCCTCCGCAGAGGCACCGGTGTCAATTCTGCACATGAATACTGAACACCAATCTCATAGACAGCCACGTTGCATTTTGGTGTCATCCTCTCTGATGGAACACTCACAACAATTTTAAAAACGGTAATTTTGCGGTAAGGTGTTACCCTCTGTGATGGTACACAGCACAACAATTTTAGAGAGAGACATTTTGTATTTTAAGCGTAGGCTACTACACCTGCATGGCAGCCAGACTTAACCCTGCTCTTGTGGAAGCAAGTTGTTTCTGACATCATTCTGTCCGGTATGCTTATACGTAGACGTCGTAGAGGCCTACTTGTAGCCTATATTTGTAGCCGTGTCGTAGTATTAAATTGATGATTGCCTTATTTACTTGTTTTTATTTCGCATTGTATCAAGTGAAGTTTGCTTAAAATTAATTTTTATTTAATTTAGATATGTACAATGTTTCTCAAGTCATCAGAAGCTTCATTCCGCAATCACATTCAAGTTTGATGCATGGGAGCTATAATCAGAATTGCTACAAGCCAAAATCGT
Organism: Chamaedrilus cognettii; assembly: GCA_034695025.1. NCBI lineage: Eukaryota > Metazoa > Annelida > Clitellata > Enchytraeida > Enchytraeidae > Chamaedrilus > Chamaedrilus cognettii. Next base: position 23,065 of record JAQIWG010000045.1, on the reverse strand, counting down.
AGTAAGCGTATGTTAGGCACTAGCGTTTTCTGCATAGTAACACTGATTTTCGCACACAAACGACTGAGTAAGCAACTTCAGAATCGCATTACTTTAGGACTAATCAACAGAATTCCATCAAACTTCACAAAAATGTTAACAAGAGACAACTGTTGATGTGTATAAAAATTGAGTAATTATTATTGAATAAAAATTGAAAGTTATTCATTCAAAATCATAGAGGGCTATTTTTGGGCCATCCTGCACAAGTACATGCATTTCAGTGTACATTGTGATAGCAGTCTGGTCTGATGTGTGATTATGACAAAGTAACTTGGTTTAAAAGCTCCGTTCCTACCCCGCTTCCCCACCCTCTCCCCCGCTCAACAATACACCAGCCCCATGCACTGAAAAAAAAAATCGATGTCAGCAGGACGAAGAGGTGGAAAAAACCATTCGCCCTCCCCCCCTGACAAGATCCTGGATCCATCCTTGTCACACTTTATAGTAGACGCTTCCATACCACTTCAATTGAAGCTTTACTTCTAATCACTTAACCAGCGACTATACTCCATAACAACCCTGAACAATATGAGCTTTTAACTGGCTGCATAAGAAGTACATGTAGTCTGGTTCGAGTAATGAATATGACAAAGTAACTTGGTTATAAAGCTCTGTTCCCACTCTATACCCCTGGCTCAATAATACAGCTTACATAATACTCTGAAACAGGATGGAAATTTCTATCCAATAAACAAAAAGAAATCCGATAAACATGTATCGGTGGGTGTTAAAACCGACGTTAAAGTGTAATGAACTCAATGTTCAACATACATGTACATGTATGGTTTCAGACAGTGGTTAAAGTGCAAATTCGAGGGCCCCGGATCGCTCATAGTTTGTGAGGCCCCTGTGCAATCCGGTGCGATCCGGTAGTATGCTCTAAGATGACTGATCTTCCCGGCTCACAAACGGAGGGGGGGGGCGAGGGGGCGGAGGGGGGGGTGGGTGTTGACAGACATTCATCCGGGGGCCCAAGTGTGATCCGGCTCACTTTTTTCACAAAGTGAGGTGCCAGATAGCATAAATGGCAATTTGCGAGGCAATTTGCGTCCCGGATCTATGATCCGGGTCGATCCCTCCCACTGTAACCACTGGTTTCAGATCTCGTTGGTTTGTCTGCACTAGCCTATATTCAACAAAGCGCTCAGTTGTATAGGCCTAGCCATAACCGGCTTAGGCCTAGGCTATATAGGCCAACGTCATCAACATAAAACACAGCCGAATGTTCATAGGCTGCCGTCATCAATATAAAACACAGTTGATTGTTCATACGCTGCGTCATCAATACAAAACACAGCTGATTGTTCATAGACTGACGTCATCAATATAAAACACAGCCGGTTCGAGCGATAAAGTCGATTAGCGAACATTCACGACACACAAAATTATCACTAGGCTAATTTGTTCTACTCACTGCCATGCACTGTATTCGCAGTGCAAGTTAAATATAAAAGTATCAATATAGGCAAATTCAGATACCTTCTTTCCATTCTAAAAATGTAAGGACCGCGTGTGAGTAACGAAGACTACTACAGTCCGGTTCAGTGTAAGAGGGCCGCCACAGAACTGCTCCCCCTTCTTTAGTCGCCTTTAACGACTCGCCAGGGGAGCTCTGGGCTGCAAGTCTATTCCTTGTTTCCAGAATTGCTGGGGTTGATTCAATACAGTTAACGCTAGTGTACATGTATATAAATTTAAGATATGCAGAGTGTTATAAAAGAGGAGCCCATGCAATATCTCAATAAAATACCCAATCTATTATATTTCCATTCCAAATTTTTTGAGTTTGCAGCTGATATAATTTTCTGGAGAAAGTGACATTTAAAAAAGAAATTAAATTGCGCTCAAAGGTTGTGAAACTTCTTTTTAAAAATCAAAATTTCAGTTTCACGAGTGCGACAAAAATGCTACAAGAAAAGTTTGGATGCCTATCAGTCTTGTCTACTCCGACATGTTCCCAGGCTGTACTATGCCCAGAGTTCAGTTCAGGGCTTACAAAATAGGAGTAGCGTTACGCCTTCTGCTTAAAAACAGGAGTAGTGCTACTCCTATGCCTTTCAAAAAAGAAGTAGCCTACTCACGAGGGCGAAGGGGGAGGGGGGGTATCAAAGTTCATTGGTCATTTCTTAACAATAAGCCTACAGTTTGATTTTCAAACCATAAATGAAAAAGCAATTTGCATAAGTAAATTATAGATATACATGTAATATCATCCGCCATGTTATTTGGTCTACGTAGGAAATCGATAAATTAGGGCCGCGTTAATTTCAGTGTGCCAATTTTCATTATCGTTTTTGAACTCTTCTAAATAACCAACAAACATTGAAGTGACAGTTCGCTCCGCTAATGTCTGTAATATAAACTTACAGCTGTAACTACTTACGTCGGACAATTTAAAAAAGCGAGCAGCCCTACTCCACCATCGTCCATTTTTACGAGTAATGCTACTCCTACCCATTTCTAATTTTCTAGAGTTTCAAAAAAACGTCGTTTTTGGGAGTATTACTCCTACTAAGCTTATCCCTGACTATGCGATCAAAGGAGAGTCATACGATGATTATCATGATCATTAGATTACAAACTCAATACATCAAAACCCATGTTATAGGCGGAACTGAAGGCCGTCGAAGAAGATGAGGATTGACTTGCTTCATGCATTGCTAGATACAGCCATGCTGCAGAATGTGGTTTGACTTGGAACCAGTGTCTACCGGCTCATCGGTTTTGGTCTGTTAGGCTGCAAATTTTGAAGTGTGACTCCCCTTAAAATGATACCAAAACAAATATAGGCCAGGGAACAGGCCGGAGTAGAGATAAGACGATAGGCATCAAAACGTTTCACAGAGTGTTCATTGCATTGACAAAAATAAATTTTGACTTTTTGAAGAAGTTTATTAACTTTTGAACGCAATAATATTTCTTTTTGAGAATATTACAATCTGTGGCATATTATCTCAGCTGCAAATCCTGAAAATCTTGAATAGAATTATAAAAGATTGGCTAGTGTATCGCGATTTCGCTAGCAGCATCTTTTTAATGACGCACTCTTATATAGCGATATAACGGTACAGCGATATAACTATCACATTTCATATGAGACGACAGTTACGAAGTTAGCAGCAGTTATGAGTTACGCCTATAGGCTATCAACGGCATAGGTGTTGATAAAGATAGAGTAGGATTTCTCAGTGATGTCAGGGCATTTGCAATTACAGGATTTCGCAAATGCTTCGACGCCAAAAGTTCCAAAATATCCGCTCCAGTAAATAATTATGGAATAAACAACAAGAAAAACGCAAAGCCCAGTCAATAAGAGGTTGGCAGCAAGGCAGTGTAGACAAAACGCCTTGAAACTAAGTGCATGCATTAAATGCAAGCATCAAATGCAAGCATTTAATGCCTGCATTTAATTTAGCATTTAATTTAGCATTTATTGCAAGCATTTATTGCAAGCATTTAATGCATGCATTTTTTGAAATGTAGGGATGGAGAAGAATGGAGAAGATTAGTTGGACAGAGAAGGTAACAAATGAGGAGGTATTGAAGAGAGTGGAAGAAACAAGGATTGTGATCGAAATGATAGTCAGAAGAATGAAAAACTGAATTGGACATGTAATGAGAGGAGAGGGTTTGTTGAGAGAGATAATGGAGGTAAGAATGGAGGGTAAGAGAGGACCGGGAAGGCTACGTATCGGAATGATAGACGATCTGCTTGAGAAGGAATCGTATGTGGAAGATTTGGACACCAAAGACCTTCCATTTGGCAGAGCACTGAAGAGAAAGAGAGAAATGCAAGCATTAAATGCAGGCATTAAATGCAAGCATTAAATGCAAGCATTCAGCGCAGTTTGAATCTGTTCGATGATTTCCGGCGACTCGACACTGACATCATCGAGATTCATTTCATTCTCATACCTGCGCGCACACGAAATGCAACACGTAAATGAGAGAAATCAGTTTGAAGCCGTATTTCATATCACAAACCATTGAAGTCACCTCAAATTAGCATTTAGCCGGTCACAGTGTGTACTCATTTAGTGTGTACGCCAATATATCATAAATCTGGCCCCCTCTCCCGTAAGCCAGCAAACTTTTTCAGACCCCTCTCCCCTAAGTATGCTCACTTTGTTCACCTCCCTCACATCAAATTTTGATATTGGCTTACTCTCGCTCTCAGTGCCGATTTATAGACCTGTCACTAAAACAGACTCAGTCACTGCTCGCAGCGAAAGCGTAATTGTAATTATGAAACTGAAACATGACAGCACTCTCATATAAGCCAGGACTACAACTGTTAACAACTAAGCTTACTACTAACCTTATTAAAGAAAAACATGCTGCCCGTCTCTGTCTTTGAAATCTTTCCGGGCCCCCCTAAAAGCGTAGGCCTATGCTGTCGTGACCCTTCCTCCCTCCATGCATACGCCGTTTTACGCACGCATACACTTTGACCTAGCCTCCTCCTCCCCTCCCCCCCTATCCTTTGGGAACCAAATTGAGGTTTTACCAGCATCGTGGATGGCATCTGGGCGGATTTTTCCAATTTGCATGTGGCCGCGGAGCCTATGGCCCCCGTGGGGGCCTCCCGCGGTGCGGTAAACCCCCTTATGACCTGTGCTGTAAAATTTGTTACCCATATGAGACTCACACTCACATACACACGCACACAAACAAATTGAAGTCCATGCTTATAGATACAGATTATTGTCAGAACTTTGAATGTAAAAATTTGTGCTACAATACTTACACAAAGAAAAAGCGCGTGCAGACATGATCTGGGTTGCGCATTAGCCAGATGAGTGGCGTGGCCTTTTTCAACTCAGGAGATGTAATCACTGCAAATATGAGAACATACATGCATTGTTCTTAGACATCATACGCAATGAAGCACTATTGGCAGATTACATTATGCATGTATATTAGGCTACATTATGAATTTATATTAGGCTACATTATGCATGTATATTAGGCTACAATATGCATGTATATTAGGCTACATTATGCATGTATATTAGGCTACATTATGCATGTATATTAGGCTACATTATGCATATTCACAATGCACATCAACAAAACATGGACTGTATACCACATGATGCAAGAAACAGAGAGAAACATACTAGTTTAACTCAAATATACTACAGAGTATACACGGTGATTTAAAAAAAAAATACAACAAAAACATGACTATACCTTGGTCAAATGCTAACTGATTTTCAGACTGTTTTCACAGCTATACAGAGTCAACCAAATTAGCAACAAAATGCATGTAGTGTTTCCCCAAGCACTCTAACCATGCTTTCGCAGTACACTGAGGAAGATGAAAAACAAAAATAGTTATAAATAAATTCACACCATACTGGTGTGGATTTATTTATAACTATTTTTGTTTTCCTTTGTCAATTGTGTAGGCCTATTGTTGAAGAAGAAGCAGAATAGTGCTATAGCTCTGCAGTGTTCATGAACAAGGTTCAGTCAGTGGGCAATGGTCTCGGTGAGAGTGTCAAAGTTGGACTGTACCGACCTCATCTTTGTTGGTCCCGGAGTCCAACTCAAAGAAACTTACCACGGAGATATGTTACCCCTGTCTTAGCAACTGTCGCCAGTCATGAAATAAGTATCTTACGAAATCATATCCTACATCACTATATAAAATCAGCCTTTTGGATATATAATCTTTCTCAGTGTACAGTGACAACTTGATTAGGATGTTTGGGGAAGTTATATATGCATTTCGTTGAAAATTTATTTGCATTTGACTTCATAATAGTGAAACTATGTTGCAAATCAATAAACATGCGACCTATTTATTCACGTGTTGGGCGTCTTGCTTTTAAAAATCACAGTATAATATGAGTAAGAAATCGGACTCCCTCGATTGAAGCTGGGCAGCAAATGCTAGTGCAATGTGCGCCACTTTTGGTAAGTAGTTAAGCTAAAAAAAGTTTGTCATCATCAAATTACGCTATAAATAAAATACAGAAAGTGCTTGTTGCTCAAATGGTTTAATCTCGAATGAACTAAATAGCACTCTCAATGTACTATGAGCAAGTGACAAAAAACCAAAGTAGGTAACCTTCACAGAGTGCAATGCAGGTGATCAGAGAACTGGAAAGGAATTTTGTGTCAGCTTCTTCCTGGAACAAAAACGATTACAGGAAATACTACATAGCAAGTACATTTAAGGTGCCAAGTACAAATAAAGAATTTTTTTTTACAATTATTTAAGTTAATTCAAGAGACAATTATAGCATAACTAATTAAACCAACCGCACTTTTTACCGTCTATTATGTTAATGTACATGTTTTCACATAGGCTAGAAGCTATTGTGACCTAGTCAGGATTGTTGGAGCAGGGTTCTTATGGCCAGATGCCCTTCCTGACGCCAACCAAATAAATAATTATCTAGCACAGGGTTAGCAACTAGAGACACATATACATTTAACAGCCTTGCTGAAGGGCCTGTAATGCATGGTTTCACAGTTACCGGCGCAGGGACTTGAATCCAGGTCTCTGGACTTTTCGTCCGACACCCTAACCACTACATCACAGCGCCTCGCTGTGGTGTAGTGGCCATGTTGTCTAGGGCATGTTGTACAATAAACCATTGACAGTTAATTCAAAGGAATCAAGAACAATCAGTTCATTCAAAGGAACCAAGAAAAATATGTCCCAGCATTCCAAAATCTTTCTTAAAATCTCTATAAAATATACCTCATGTTGTAGAGTTAAAAATTAGTGACTGTGGCATTAGCAGCAGCCAAAGCTGCGGTCACACCAATTGCCCTCTCCTACATTTGGGTAAATGCTATAAATAAATAAGGCGGCTACGGTCGCGGGAGAGAGAGACTAGCCTTGTGACCGTGGCGCTGGGTGCCGATTGCTTTATAGGGCTGAACTGCAGTCGAAAACGATCAAATAGATCAGACAGAAATTGAGGAACCATATTGAAGGAACGAAATTGAGGATCAACTTGCCCAGAAACAGAATAGAAATTAAAAGTAAACCATTAACCTTTGAGTTCTTCCTAAAAGACATTTGACGCTTTAAGTTTTCTTTCTTTCACTCAGCTAATGACGAAACTATAATTTATATAGAATATAAAATACCGAGTAAACCACAGACTTTGCTTTAATATTGACTATTCTATAAGTAAATAAATTTCTGAGCCATCTATTGTAATAAATGTTTCTGATGCTGCTACCTCGATGTCTGTAATTTCTGTCTGCGGGTAGACAGAGACTCGGCAAGACGGCGGTGAAGCAATGAGCCTTCTTCTCCGCCTGGCAGCAGCAGGGCGCACCGACGAGGGGTTAGTCTGATTGCCCGAGTATGCTTGTGACACAATGTATCTAGGACTGAGATAGATTCCGGCGCCGTAAGCCCTTCCGTGCTGCTGGAGATCTGTGCCGGTGGCATTGAGCAAACCCTTGCGCACGATCGAGTGCCAGTTCTCTATGTGCGATCCACTGCAACAAAGCATGACTGCGCACTGTGCACATTCACATGCAATACTAAATTGAGCTAAGTGAAATGCAAGAAAATATTACTACCGAACGTCATGCAGAAATGAATATGAATCATATCCTTGAACTCTACATCTCAAATACATTCCCTTAATTTGTTTATTTCATACAATAAAATAAATAAGTAAGTTAAGATTTGTCGACTCGAGAAAAATTGTTACTTGAAAGATAAGAATCTTTTGTTAAACTCAACAGCAAGAAGCTGGAGCTCAAAAAGCAATGTCGCTAGCTGCCAACCCTGTGCCAGGTAAGTATTTATTTGGTTGGCGTCAGGAAGGGCTTCCGGTTGTAAAAACCCAGCTTCAGTAGTCCTCATCAGGGCGAGAACGTCTAAACCTGCGTGAAAGCCTGGATATTATCAGATTAGAAGACAAAATAAGAAGTTTAGTTTAGTTAGTTAGTCCATTAGTTAAATGCAGCTAAAGTTAAGCTAAGTAATAAGCTAACTAAGCTAAGTTAATACAGCTAAAGATAAGATAAAGACAATATTAGTACTCATTCTGTAAGGATTATCAAAATATATCATCTCTTCAAAAAAATAGAAAGTTCTTCTTATTTTCAAGGTGATGCTTTAAGCTACTGACTATTTTTCAGATGATTTATTTTTTCTCATGATGATTAATATAGCATATGTATGATGAATTAATATAGCATATCAGTCAATTAATTTATTGATGAGCAAAACCAATTCAATGTAAAAAACATCTGATGATCAGATAGTTGATCACTATGCTATTGTTGCCCATATAATTACACTCTACTTCAGTAATGCTACTACGTCATATCACCGTACTCTCCATCATTATTTCCTTATTTCCATCATTATATCCTTAATTAAAAAAGCATGATGGAACCCACTGGAAGGCGAAGATGGATCCGTATTTGATGCGCGCTTGGAGGAAAATCTCTTCCTTGGCTGGAGGACTGCTGCGCATGAGGTACTGGTGCGGCGTCCGCATGAACCCAACCCTCTACCACGCACAACAGCTTCAAAGATGTGGACAATTGAGGCAAATTCATGAAGAGTATGCCAATCTTTTACAATCAATCCACTACCTTAATCATTGATAAATATACTGCATCAACAAAAACTGTATGGTTTTAAAATTCTTAAACTATTGGAAGACAACTGAAGAGTGACGAAGAATGATTGAAGGATAAATTTTGTAGATGGAAAGAGTGTATAGAGAACAATGGCATAAGAGTGAATGTGGAAAAGATAAAGTCATGGCAATTGGACGTACGGAGCAAACAGTGGAGAAATCTGGAAAGAAGGCCATGAAATTCTTGGAGAGAGCGTTTGCACTAGCAAGTATCTGTCATAGAGGCACAAGAGATACAGCAACTAAAAGGGAAGTTTAACCAGTTTGAAGACCGAGTTTGGGCCTAGAATGTGTTAATTGGGACAAGTAACCCAGATAGATTCCAAAGTTCAGTGAAAGTAAAGGAGGATAAGTTTGAAAAAGTGAAAAAATTATACAATCAAGGCGATATGATAATGCAGATGGAGGTATAGATTCGGGAGTTATGAAATTGTTCTCATCGTGGGAAACGTCCAACCTGTGCTAGCATGAAAAAGTGGACGTAAAATGTAAATGATGAAGATAAGGATTTATCATTTAGGTGGAAATTATAGAAAAAGTAATTCATAAATCAAATTGCTATCGCGAGGTAGTCAACACGCAAAATATCTGCCATTCACACATAACAGACCTGACTAGTCGACAACTTCATGATGTGAGAACGATTGCTAGAGATGATCCTGAAACAATGACGCTACAACTACACATCAATCAAGAACAATCACTTTCCTTCGCAATTCATGGTTATCATACTATTATTGTTAATAATTTAAATAAGATTCCTCTTGCCTACAACTTGTCTAGACTAAAGCCTTTGGCCTAGATGTATTATTCCTTTAACCTAAAGGAATATACGCGAAAGGAATATAAAGGCATATAAGAGGCGAAAGCATCACCATGCTAGTGTCTTACTTAAACGCGATTATGTCCACATTTTTATTAGCGTACGGTAGGCCTACTTGATCAGCACTAGCCTTCGTGAACGACAGTTAGCATCTTTTACAAGTTCCTGTACAATTGCAAAGTTTTTTATTACTTTGTTTGGATACTTCCTGTTTGTATTTTTAAAGCTCGTAGAGCCGTAAATGGTCAATGCGGATTATTCTGAGAATAAATCAATGAAAGTTTCACAATTTTAGATTTGCTGTTGTTGACGAATTTAGTGCAACTTAAGTTGTACTCAAACGATTCTTTGTTTGACTTTTTCAAATATGACTTATTTTACCAATATGACTCATTTATAATGCTTTTGCACACCTTTGATCTGAAAATTTCAAAGATTATAAATGAGCATGTGTATGGACAGATGTTTTGTCATCGAGAATTTCATTTCTGATCGCAGTTCATTGTGCATTACATCGATATCTTTTGCATTATTTGCATCGCCACGTCGTACGTCAACTTGGCTTTCTCTGTATTTGTGATAAGCATGATTTATAAATAATCCGGTAGGATATTTCTGCTACTAAACGCAAAAGTGAGCACCATTGCGAAGACTTTTATAGCAGCGAGTTAAATGTTACACTTCCTAGTACATGGACTCTTTAGCGGACGTGTGTTATTAAATCTCGATCCTAATGCACCAGTTCTGATACGGGTTCGCCTTTTGAAGGTTGTTGTGGAAGTGCGGCGTTTGCATGCCCACTTCAAGACTGATGATTTTGATAAATTTGCACCTTTAGTGAGATTATGTTGCATATATGTACATTAATGCATTAACCGAGGTCATCAAGTAATAGTACTTTCTGACGTGAGATAATCTCATGAGATGATATCATTACGCCATAACCGAATCCCTAACAACGAGGTGGTTTCATCAAAAAATCTTGTTATATAGCATATGCATAACGCAAAGCAAAGCATACCACGATTGACTCATATATTCACTCGCCACATCAACAGAAGGCCCTCACCCACCACAAAGCAGGCGAATAGTGGCTGCTTCCGGTGGCAGCTCCTACATTGGTTTACTTTCATGCTACAGATACTGAAGTAGGACATGTTAACAGTGTGGAAGATATTGAACTTTCACATTAGACAAAAGTATTAATTCAAAGAACAACATGTGGACAACGCTTCAGTTATGCATCTTTATACCAGACCAATGTAGAAAGGTAAACTAAAGTACGACATGTGGACACCTCGTAGATTGTTGGACTTTAGCTTACTACTTAATAGTAGTAAGCTAAAGTACGACACGTGGACACCTGGTGGATGATTGGACTTTAACCTTCAATATTTATTATGTTTGCCAGCCAATCACAAAATAGCTAAAAAAGCCTTATAAACCTGATAAATTTTAAGCCATATACCTGTCGTTCTGTTCTTGCAAGAACTTACTTGCCATACAATTCTCGAAATAAATAATGCCTTCTGCGAAAGTGATCAAGCGTGCTAGAATGTAGAATGTAATATGGTAGAATGTAAGACCAAAGTAGTACGTGAGCCGGGCAATTTAATTACTTTAACCAAAAGCGAAGAGGTCGAGCAAAATATGCAAGTTGTGTCGGAGAAAAGCTCAAGCAGATGTTCGCACCGCATCGCTTCACGCTTTACTTGCAATTTTTCAATAATGACTACGTGGCACGTGCACATTCGTGAGTACATTATTAAAACCGCGTCAAACTCAATGGATCTGTGCGAATATCTCACCAAGAAAAGAGTGTGCTTCACGCCTTCGCGTCTGTGGATGGTCAGATCAAGAATTGCCGAGATTGGCAAACAACTGAAGTTGCAGTGCTCATTGCAAACACCATCATTGTCAACGTACAAGTTCATCTCAGTTTGGGCATGCTCGCGCCAATTGGAAAGACATTTAATTACGTGAACATCGATCAGTCGACATTGACATATGCCTGTCTAAGGCATATCACAATGGACAGCGCTGCAAAAAACGAACCGTTAACACTTTTAGCAGTCGGCCCATGTTTCACAGTCATTTTGGTCCAAGGTCAGCCTCAGTTCACGCATACGTGGTATCATTCTGCGGCCCACTAGGGCATCGAGTTGAAAGTGCAATCTCTTGTGAATCGCGCAATGCCTAAACATTGCCGAAATACATCCCCGATCGCCTAAATTAGACTAGAAAAGAAGAGAAACACACTGACCTTGAAGATGTCACGTGCGTCACGATAACGCCTCAAAATTGCATCGACTACGGTGTTAAAAGGGCCATTTGTCAGGTGGAAAGAAAAGTATGCCAGAAGGCCTATGCGATAATTAATGTTAAAGTCCGCCTTTCTCCACTTGTGAATTGGATCCACGGTAATACAATATCTGTTTAACAACTGCAATAACTTCATTTACAATGACTTTAATAAAAGTCTGTAATGTAAAGCTTTATGTCAAGAATATAATTATGCTTCAGTGTTGTATAGCGCATCCTCTTTATGACTTCGGAACAAGAACTACTGCAATTCAAAACTGAACAAAATAATCGTGTTAAATACTAGTATATTATTATTAGTAATGGGCCAGTAGTACTAATCACCATACGAGAGGCACGGAGGTGTATCCGTACAGAGGTGTAGGTCTAGCATACATGCCAACCCAGTCCACCCCTACACAGGCCAATTGTGCGGACTGTGCAGACTATGTTGCATAGTAACATAGTTGTATGTCAGGTAGGCCCTTCCATAGAAAGTTAGGCCTTTTACACCGGCAATGTTACATAGATTATGGAGGCCTCTTAATTTGAATAGCAACGCATATCAGTGAATATTATCAGAGGGGTTTCTGGGATAAAAAATTTTTAAATTGTATGTGGGGGAAGTGGATCAAAAGCAACTTTGAATGGGTCATGAAAAGTTTCATGCTTTCAATACTGTTTGCAGCTATATGAGCATAGATTAAAATTTGATTAGACTTTTCATCAAACTGTCCCACTTCACCCTGTTAAAATTTAACCAAATATGTTCCCATATACCTCTATCTAGACCTAAGTCAACAATTCTAAATCAAATTGCAATTTTTACCTTTTGGGGTTCAGATATTACAAAACAGGCTACATTTCAGTTTTGACGGCATTCCCCGAGTACACAAAAAAAAGGATGTCATAAAAAAACTCTTCCCCAGGTCCTTTTATATAGCTTAGAGACCATGCATAGCACAAAAATTATAATGTACAGTCCGGTTCTGTGCAAGAGGGCCGGCATCGAAGCGCTCCCCCTTCTTTAGTCACCTTTTACGAAAAAGGATCTATTATTAATTAGGATTAATACAAACTGAATTGCAATGGGCATCGATCTTATTTTCAGTCTGTGTGACAAGTTGCCACTGCAGGCCGGAGAACAAAGAATTGGCCTGCAACCCAGAGCTCTCCGGGCTTGTCGTAAAAGGCGACTAAAGAAAAGGGGGAGCGGTTCTGTGCCGGCTCTCTTGCACAGAACCAGACTGTATATAGCCTCTGTGTGCTACGCACGGTCCTTAAACTACAAAAAAAACAAAAAAACAATTGTGACAAGCACAATATAACACAACTACACTATACAACTATAAATTTGGAAATTTATCATGTATTCTTGAAGATCCCCGACCTGAGTTGACGCTAATCTTCTATGGACAATTATTTTTTTTATCTTGCCTGCATTCCAACCAAATTAAATTTGGGAACACTACCAATTTTAAACGTGCATTTATAAAGAAGTATAACAAATGGCCATTTTGGGCCACCGTACCGCATTTGGATGCTGGTTGCTATCTACTGGCGTTTTTTCAATCAGCTGATATCTCAAAGCTTTTTATCCACCACTTCAAGACCAAATAAAGCATCAACCGTATTGTCCGGATGAGAACATATCCATCCAATTTGCAGCGCAACCCTTTAAATATAAAACTATGTCTTTGGAGTGCCGAAATACGCCCCCGATTGACCATGATAGACTGGGAAACAGAGAAACCCAAAGGTTAACATTTGCTACAGTCAGCTGATGTCTCGCAGCTATTTTTGCTTCAGTTCAGAATCAATTCAAGCATCAACCCTGTTTCAGGAAAGGAAAGTTAGGCATTCGGCGTAAAGCACAACCCTTCCCGAACACGGCCATGCCTCAACTTTGTAAAAAATTTCCCCCGATCGGTAAGGAGAGGATGGGAAACGAGGGATCATGCGAGATGAATTCGGTGCTTTCACTCACTTTTTGCGAAAAAAATTCGGAAATTCCAAAAAAGGGCACAGTGTATAAAAAATGCCCACTTCGTATCAAAACAGTACAGATTTCACCAATAAATCTCTGACAAATTACCATCCTGACATAACCATGCTTCAAAACCAATTCGCTTAACTTTTTAATCTAAACACAATCGGCATCAGCCTAGGCCTACTTTAAAATTCACTGACTAAAATGACAAACCAGAGTCAAAGCCCTGATGTTTATTTACTTATTTTTCTCCTTACAGCATCGATTCTAGCATTGATGGATTGAATTCCCGAGACAGAATCCACGATTACACAGACGAAATGCGGCAGGGCGTTGTCTCCTAGTCAGTTGGCTTTGTTTGTGAAAAAGCTGATGAAACTACCCATGCTACATTTCGAACAAAATGCTGTACTACCGTGTTTTCACGACATGTTGAGAAAATAATTCAGTGTCGTCAATGCACCCATTCGGATGACCATTGATGTACAGTATTACGGAAAAGTATTACTTAGCTGGAAAACTATAGATCTAGATTCGATTAATATCATCGTTCACCTAGAGAAAGTATCAAATAATCTGCGTATTGTTATGATTTAAATTTTAGCTGTTAGTTTTGAAATGCCTATTAAATGTATCGATGATTAAGGTATTACTTTTATTACCTCAATCAACGCACACACACACAAGCGCGTTTTGTGGCCGCATTTTCCGCTTACGCAGGGATAGGCCATTTACATGGCTGAAATGGCCTATCAAAACGCGAGTGTGTGTGTGTGTTATGTAAGGTAATCAAAGAACTTTGCACACAAATGGCGTCATATTTTCTAACCCATTAAATATTTTGCATAGTAAATTTAACAATTAACACAAATACGAATATCAGGACATAAAAGCAAACAAGCAAGATTAAAATTGCGACAAGCGTTTTCATTAAAATTAAGTCACTAATGCCAACACACACCCCCCACGCACGTTTCGTGGCAGAATTCCCCGCTTACACAGGGGTGGCCATTAACAGATATGGACACCCACCCTTCACTTTACCCTGTCACCACATCATCCCAAAGTAATTTACTATTCTGACGTACCTATCAGTATGCGCATTAAATTTGTCAACGAGCCTAGCTATCTCAGTTTAACTTAATTGATAGGCAAACCATGAAGGCGACTTTTACGTAATGCTTTACAGGACGAGGTATGCAGAGTGCCATCCTCACCACTGCAGCAGAGGGTAGGCAGCAGGGTCGAGTCGATCAAGGGTCTCTCTAAGCTTCACTTTGCGCAGCTGCGACAGCTCGTAAACGGTCGGCAGACAAGTCAGTGTCTTCTTCAGCTTCCCAAAGTCTTTATCCTTCACGGCGAATACAGGTATTACGATAGTCGATAGCCATTGGGTGTTCAAAGTCAAATTTCCAACCATATTTCTGGAACCAGACGTTGAATACCTAATGTACGTGTGAAGGCTTAAACCTCTTTACAGATCGTTTTCAGAGGAATTTGCCTAACAACAACACAAACACACTTGCGTTTTTTGGTCGCATTTCCGCAAGGTGGGATAAATCATATGCCACCACAGACACCAGACACCCTGACTCCAAGAAGGTATATCGGGAGCATGAGGAACCTTCAGGGGGGAAGAAACTAAATTTACGAGTTGGATGACTCGTTCCAGAGCCAAAGGTGTGAAAACTCTGGCTCGACCTCCCTGGCCCCGGCGGTTTACCCAGCAGCCCTATCCTTCTCTCCCAAGCCACCACCTACCCGTCTTAGCACCTCCAAACCCAAACATTGTCTCGAAGATACTTGAGTAGGCCAAGAGCACACGGCTGTGTCCGCGACTGGCTTTTTGCACCAAGTTTCACAGGCCAAATGTCCTTCCTAATGGAAGCACATCAACCTGCCCATTGATGGCAGCAATGGAAGGGCTGCTGGTCAGCTTAATGCCATATCCAGGACAGAAGTTTAACGACATGGAGCCAATTTAATTAAATGTGTAATTTTTTATTTAAAAAACAAAGCAAAGAGCATCGGTTCTCAAGCAAACATTGAAACTGTTGTCAAAGTTTGCATCGTGAAGACACGACACCAAGAAATACATGCTACGTATATCGCCTCAAATACATTGAAAATAGTTTACCAATGTTTGTTTTTCAACCCTCCAAGTCCAAACTAGCTCTACCATCCCCAAAAAAGCCTACGACAGTCTCACCAGGACCGGCATTGGCCTCTTGTTGGGCACCCCAAAGGGTATTCTCATGCTCAGATAACGTTTTGCTAGTTATACTTAAGTTACACAACAGGTATATGGGTTACTATTAAACACATGCATTGCATATCCTACACCCAACAGGAGATTCACCCCATCAGACTATTTGTTACTTTTTCACATGCTGCCTGGGTAGAAAAATATGCCCAGATCGGTGTGGGGGGCCGGGCCATGGCCCCCCAGATCTTCAGGTCATCTCCCAGATCTTCCACTGTGCTAAACACAATGGTAGATTATCTGACCGCTTTTAGCAGCCAGTCACACTTTAGCATTTAACTGCTATGCTAAAGGGCCTGTAACGCAACGGCACCGTAGTTCGTCGTTACGGAAGCTGAACCAGCTCTTGGAACTACTTTACCAACTACTTCATTGGACCACGACGCTTCATCATAGTGATCCAAACCGAGATATAACTAAAAGCTGTAGAACTCACTTGTGGATGGAACAAGAATGACTTCTTTATTGGATCCACAATCGTCGGGAATGGAGTCATTACGAGTTCTCTCCGAGTAGATATGGTCGCAGCGCGTGCCATTGAAATAAGTAGATCAACGACCTAAATACATAAGATGGGTGCAAACGCAGAGCCTAGTGTGCAAATGCATTTAATTAGGCATTAAGTCATAAATATTCTATATTATTCCTCAAATTAAAAGGTTTTGACCACCACAAGAAACTTAAACGATCAACAATATGGCATCAGCGAAAACAGCACTGCAAAGGGATGGCGCAACCCTTTTGAAAATAGCTTACTCGATAATCTGAAAAAGGTTGTGAACTCAAGAAACTCTTTCACTAGTCGACGTCGATCTGAGAGTTGAGTCTGATACCCTCAAGCACGATATCCCTGGCAACACCGGTGCTCGAGGACGTGCACTGGCCTCACATCACGAATTAATGTTAAAGGCTGCGCTCGTGACAAGCAAGGTTCTTCTGACCAGTCATCCATGCCACCTAAAAAAAGACCTCGTGTCAAAATAACCCAACAAAACAAGGACCTTGGTTGGCAATACATGCCGACTCAACAACCGGACTCAAGTCTACCGCCACACAACGGACCTTCACCAGGTTGTGTAAGGCCATGTGGAATCAACTACCACAAGGCATCAGATCAGGTAAGTCTTTCTTTACTCATATCCTTAAAACCGCCTTCATAGGATGCACTTTGCAGCTCAAATTTTATTTTGACAGTCATTTCAATTCATTTGTTGATGGTGAAAACTCAGCATTAAGCCCTAACCACGGACAGTACAAACATCCGAACATGCATGCACTGTACCTCGGGGCTGGTTGCGATGTCGTCAGCCAAGGACATAAAGCCGAGCTGCTGGAATGAGAGGCACAACTCCTTCGTACAAACATCAGCCAAGGACATCACGCCGAGCTTTTGAAATGCGAACATGCAGATCTCCTTTGTGCAAACCGCCGGCTACAAAAGGCAATTAATCAAGTTAGTTAACTTAATTAAGCATAAAAAATAATAATCATATCAATTACCAACAAATCGTCGGTTGCAAGGTGCAATAAAACATGCATAGCAGACCAATATCAATTTTATCCTAGACAAATGTACCATTGTCACTATATTGACAATATCCTGTCCAGCACACGACATTAACGAATATCCAGCAGCCCTGCCCCTGCTGTCACCATCGGGCAGGCCGGGCGTCATCCACCTCACCATTCTCATCTCTGTCCGCACAAATCGGCCTTTTGATCGGTCCTCACTGCTCACGCCTCACTACCATAATTCATGGCGCTCCTTACACACGCTTTGTATACCCCTATTTTCAGGTTCAGTGACATATTTTCAGTTAGAATCAGTTCAGAGAGCTATCTGAACGTTTGCCACACACTTCTCGTCTTCATCGCCAAGGCTCCAAGATTCTGCACCTCAATTGGCAATATTAAAGTCGTGGACTTCTTTACATACAGATTCAGACCGGTACACATGCACGACACGACATACACAACACATATGTGATGAACTGATACTTTAGGATTTTTTTAATGTCATAAATTTGGAAACTGTTTTATAAAGTTTGACTTTTACCCTCCACAATCTACATTTATCAGCTATACCGCCCCTGCATGACTATCAATCAGCCGCGATGGCATTCAGTTCAATTAATACCCTCAGCTGTGCACTTTCAACTTCTAATTTCAACTAATTTAATTTAATGTTTAAAATCATTAGCTAAGAGATCCACAGGCCCTGACTCGCCCGTCACCCCTGGTCACGGCTGTCAACTTGGGGGCCTATATAAGGGAAGCTAGCCTGCACCCAGAAACACATGTTATATCGCGAGAATCGGCTGAAACAACGTGACCTCGCTTCGCAGTCGTCCAGTCCCTGCGGGCTGGACGACTGGTCTAAGTTTGAAACTCTAGGCTGATGTTCAACTGACAATGTTTTTAGTTGGTCGTCGAAGTCTGAATAATATCGCTTAGATGTTTTGACAGTGCATGTTGATTTTAAACTGATTGTTTGAAAGTTCTCAGAATTAATATTGATTGTAGCAAATGCTGACTCTCAGTTAATATCTACCTCCACGATAGAACCTCAGTAGGCTATAGGTAGAACAAACAACTTTCTAATAGGCTACAAACTAATTCAGAGTAAATAGCTGACCAAGTTAATTAATGGTACCGATTAGGCTGCAAGCTCAGTAGGCTCTAGACTAGATTCCCCACAGACAGAAAGTAGTAATGAAATGAAATAGCTCAAAAAGTAAAGAACTCTAAAATACCACCGAAAACGTCTATTACTACAGTTGGTGCAGAATGAGCGTTTGGCCCCGTACACTCTTATAAAATCGGTACCAGGCAGTTAAACTAGAAATCTGTGACAGCGTCGAATTGATCTGCTGCCACTCAGTCCGACTCAAAATTGATTCAAACTGATAGTCGTCACCATGTCGTCGATCGCGCTCTTCTCTTCCGTCCTGCTTTCCTCCTCTACATACTACGCGATTATTTCCTTCACAGCCTGCCTTCCGCGACCATTCCTCCGACAGCCATGCCTCCAACAGCTCTGTTCGTGTCCCCTCCGCGCCTTTCATCCTACCTCCTCGACCCCATCCTCCACCCTCTTCGAAGCTGCGACGCCGCCTCGACAGCGACCCAGCGATCAACTCAAGCAGCTCGACAACAGTCTTCTCAAGGACAACCTCAACGTTAAGTTAATCACTACAGTGTTGTAAAATAATAATAAAAGTTATAATCATGCTGTATTTAAATTGCTAATTTAATGTATAATTCATGTCTTAGTTAACACTATTATTACATCGACTGTGAATCGACGTGTTTCATTTTTAGTAAAAGTGTATAAATGTTTCATTTTGGCTTACTTCAACGTCAATTTATTATGATGTAAATAGCTGTTTGATAAACAAACCTATTGGAATGAACTAACTTTTGAATCGGCCTACAGACTATTGCATTATTAGTGCCCAGTAATGATCTAATTTTTGCATTGTTTACATTATTTGCATTCAATAATTTGAATCCATTGGCTACTATACAATGTGTGATACTATACGTCACTTTACAACGTGCAGCGACTGCAGCCGAGGACTTAAACGTTGTAAAGCAGCTACTGTTTTTACATGAGCATCCACGAATAATTATTATTTAGCTGGTCTAAATTATATTAGGACTTGATTGCTCAGGCCTAAAGCCTTCCATCCCATTCATTCTTGGCGACGGCATCCACAATAAAAACACTGCTAAAGTGTATTGACTGTAGACCTTCAATACATGTACGGTAGTATAACAATTTATAATTGAGTTTTGTTTACCGTAGTATAGTGTCTGATTTGAATAGCTTATATTTTATTTGTGTAATATAAGGCCATAAGCCAAAGGCCCATAACATGGGCAAATAATTAGATTGCAGCACAATTAAATTGCATTCATTGAAGAAACATAGCCTACTTCAAATAACATCAATGCGAGCTTACTGCTTAGTTTACTGTAGAGACACTAAGTACTGTCAGATGTTCTAGAAATATATGCATACGGGCTCCTAGACTATTATGCATTTAAAGTACATTTAAATGCTCGGTCCACCTCCACCCCCTCCTCCCACCCTGTATAGGCTAATAAATGATCTAGAGAGGTGAATAATAATTACAGATCGATCCAAATAGAAATAACTCTTAGAATAAAATATAATATTTCAAAAATGAGTTGTTTATACAACGTTTGGCAAATTATAAGAACGTTAGAGTAGCAATGATATTCAACCACGGTTATTAAACAAATTGAAGCTGTCATACATTTATCTGACACATTTTTGAATTCACATGTGTATGAAATATTTTTACTCCTCGTTTTGCTTTTTGTACGAGTTGAGCGGTTATTGAGTGAATTCATCCTAATTTTATTTCGTATTTTTCTAAATATTAATATACTGACTTCCGGTTTCATTTTGTATTTCTTAGCTGGACAGATTAAATATTTAGAGATCTATGGAATATTATATCCTAGGACTTAATGTTTTCTTAAGCTGAATAATGGACGGCATTTATATATCTGGCGGTTATGATTAATAAACAAAGCCTAAAGTAACCCATGGAATTAATTTTTCACGCCAGGTAGAGTAACTGTAAGATCGGCCACAACTGACTAGATTTGTGCGACATGTCTTGGTGTGTTTGATAGAGATGGCAATTGAGCTATACTTTATTTATCTATGCAGTACTCAATATAAGATCACATTATCTCCTAAGCATTTTGAGGGAGGGAATAAAGTATTCGAGAATGATTTTGGTCATTCGCAAATTTCATACAGTTGATAATTAACTAAGCTGCTTTAATTTTATTAAGTTTGCCAGCATGACAGAGTTTGACAGATTTTTTTTTATTTCTTGATCGTTTGCATATTATGTCAGTCAACCAGGGGACATGAAAAATGATTATTTTAACTAAATATTGATTGAAGATATATAATACAGGATGCTTGTCGATTACTTTATCGATATTTTGTATTGTATATCATGACTGAAGGTTAGATTTATTGAGGCCTCAAACGTGTATATAAAATAACAGAGTAACGGTGTATAGAAAGTAAAGAAAAAATGAGATAGGCCTATTCGAGCAACCATGGTTGTTATAGACTGAATCGTCTTGAGCATGGGTTGTAGCTTGTAGTATTGTCATTTGATCAAAATATTCTATTGTGCTAGGGATATTTTGGTCAGTGATCAGAGGCATAGTAAGCACAAAGTTAGTGCAACCAGCCAGCTTGTAAATAGAATAAAGAGATAAAAAAATTTATTGAGAGTAAATTATGAGAAGTATAACTTCTGTAATTTAGGAGGACTTTTTCGTAAATCTTTCTTTAAAGTCAGGAGTGTCGGTATTTTCTTCATATTATAAAAAAATAAAATACAGATGCAAATGCCATGTTTAAACTAAGTTGACACGAAATATCACTGGCTCATTGTATCAGTGTTAACTGGAAGAATTGCAGCATTATGCGTGTATTAGGGATATGATTTTTAAAGGATTCTATAACGGTTGACTTTGACATAATTAACAAAGATACCTGAAGAAAATTATCACCTGTAAAGTATAAAGTTAGAGCTTGTAACATTTTAGAAAAAATTCTGGCGAAACGTGGACACAGTGTACCACAAGGTTAACGTCCATGCTTGGATTTTATTTAAAGAGTCGCAGCATTGATTCTTTTGATAAATTGAAGGAACTTTTGATAGCAGATCGATTGAAGGATATGCTACCAAAGGCTGCCAAAATTTTTATTTCCAATAAAGAAGTGGAAAGTTGGATGTTGCGTATGATATTGCACCTATGTGGAGCAATTTCAATCGAAATTTGAGATGTCTATTGACAAGAAACCACCTCAGGTTTTCAGCGCAAATGTTGTTAAAATAAAGCAACATAAAGGAAGTAATAATTAAGGTTCAGGTAACATGGCTATTGAAGCCACTGGGGTCAATAATCAAACGCAGCCTCAGACTGCGACTGCGCAGATAAATGCAGTAAACACAATTGAATGCTTTCAATGTAGAGGAAATCATTTCAAGCGTGACTGTCCACAGCTAGGCCTACATATAAATGGCTATTCATCAAGTTATCGTGGTCAGAGGCGTGGGTATTCAAATAGAGGCTACAACGAGGCTCCTATAGTGGTGCATGGGGCAGAGGTCATGGACAGTATAATAATAATTACAGTGCAGGCAATAATAATTTCTCAAATGAAAACAATACAAGTCGAAAAGTGGCAACTGTAAATAACATTTCAGTAGTGTCTGATGTGCACGCCAGTGTTGAGAATATTGTAGTAAAGATTGGTTCTAATGTCATTGACAAAATTGAGGATTGTGTAAATGTGGATGAAGAAAATTTGTCAAAATTGTTTGGTGAGAATGTTGCGAGAGTGCAGGAAGTGCATGTGACAAATGATTGTGAAAACGTTTCATTATCCTTTCCTAACAAAGTCATGTTAATGATTGAAGGAAAAAAGATTTCAGCCGCCCTTGATTCAGGCGCTGAAATAACTTGCATACATCCTAGATGTCTTTCATCACATTTGTTATTTAAGTCGCCTGGTAAAAAGTCAATTACTTTGGAAAGTGCTTTTAAAGAGAGACTTGTGTCTAAATTGATACCAATACCTTGCACGCTAATAAGAAATCAGAGTGAAAATGAGTTGCATGGAAATGATGTTTGGCTGACGTGTGCAGTACAGAAAAGTTGAGCTGTGATTGTTTGTTGTCAATGAGTGACTATGATGATTTGAGCACTTATGCTAATGCTTTCATTCCTCAGGTGAGATATATAACTGACACTGATTTGTTATTAGAAGATGGTGATCTGAGACTCAGTAAATCCGACAGTATAAATGTATTGTCATTTTACACTTGTTTTCAGACTGATGCTGATAACAGTTTTCCAAATAAATTTACACAAGAGTTTGACT
This sequence comes from Chamaedrilus cognettii, assembly GCA_034695025.1. Taxonomy (NCBI): domain Eukaryota; kingdom Metazoa; phylum Annelida; class Clitellata; order Enchytraeida; family Enchytraeidae; genus Chamaedrilus; species Chamaedrilus cognettii. The sequence continues at coordinate 67 of JAQIWG010000045.1, read as the reverse complement.
TTCAGGATGCTGATGTGACTACTGCAGCTGTTAGTAGGCATGCTATTTCAGGAGATGCGCAGGTGCA
>JAQIWG010000044.1:0-54716 GCA_034695025.1 Chamaedrilus cognettii | reverse complement strand
TAGGCCTGCATTATAGCATACGATACAGGCTAGGCTAGATTTTGCAGCGGTACGTTATGATATAAGCAAACGAGTTTCAAAACTCAAACTATTTTATAAAAAAAAAATGGAAATACCTCAAATTTGCTCAAGCAACTGCAGAGGCCGCATGTCTGTTGAATTCCCTATCTTATGGTACAAATTTCAAACGAAACGCGATGAATATTGAGAAAGCTAATCCATCTTCCTTAAAATTTCATATCTCTCACATGTAACAACACCAACAAGAACAAGACTATAGGCGAGGACGCCATCCCTATATAAGTGTTACCGTGACCACGGTAACTTGATAATTATAAATGCAATGACGTAGCCTACATGTGTGTGTCCTTCAAGGCCAATTGTAGCGTATCGTAGCAGTACAAGCTACGTGCGAATCTGTTGATTGTAAGTCTTAAACATTAGCTTTTCCTCGCACAGTGTGATTGTACCAGTTGTATAATTGCAGCGTAAGTTTAATTTCTTTTTATCTTTATTATCTTTATTTTTATCTTTTATTTCTATGTTATCAATTTTTTTCTGCCTTCTGACGATTAAACACACGTATAATTGGGTCTCCGATTTGCAAAATTTGATAAGCTGCAGTACGCAAGCAGCTGATCGTTTGTAAGCGGACTATGGTCATGAGGCTATGAGTATAAAATGACGTTCATATCTGAGATCGACACTATGCCCCAGGATCTAATCTATGATTGGATTCAGGACTCTCAACGGAAGCTATAATTCTGTTGCCTAGATGGACGCCAACAGTCACTGCCACTCATAGCGCGTCCCGAAACACCCGATTGAAGAAGAAGAAGATGAAGAAGATCGACACTATGAGAGAAATCGTTAAACTTTCTTGGAATAAAGCTGATAGGTCAGCATAGCCCAGTAGGCCTACTGATCAAGTACCGACCGGATTGCAATGCCTTCTGCGTGTGACTCGAGTCGACAGATGATTGCTAGGAATCGCACGACAGACTGACTATCTTTAAATGCTGGATGAAAGTTTTGTGTTCCTAAGTTAAGCAAAAACATACCGTGACCAAAAACTGTATTTGCTATCGTTTGTCAGCAAACTGATCTACAGTAGCTAATGAAAGTAACCAAATATTGATACTATTTTCAAGGCTCACCACTGGAAAAAGTTACATCCAAGAGTTTGGTGTATCCGCTTGTGCCTCCCAGGGTATTTCAAGATTAAGTCGGCACCGGACTCAAACTAGGCTTACCTAGGCAAGCCTTGGATCAAAAAATTAACTTGTAGCTCCGAGTTCCCCGAGCAAGTCGTAAAAGGCGACTAAATAGGGGGGAGCGGCCTGTGCGTTTCCCTCTGCACAGAACCAGACTGTTATAGTCTTGCTTACTACACACAGTCGTTAAACTACGACCCCATCACCGCAAAAGTAGGCGTATGACATTATCCCGAAAAGAGTCATGTGTTGCCCCGGAGCTCTAGTAAAAACGATAGTTGGTTAAAGAAAGTGATAAGATAAGTGACTAGTGATAAGTGACTGGCATCCCTGTAGGCTACCCTATATGTTCGGCTTAATTTCGGTTTTAATATTTTAATTTATTAGCACGACAAAATATCATGGCAATCACACGCTTGCATTATTTTTGATATTTAATTACGACGCGCTGGAACGAACAGTTTGAAGATTTTGGAGGCCTTATGATATTATAAATGTTATATTTATATTATCCTACATGTACGTACGCGTATGCACGTAGGCTGATCGCATGCTGTGCATTAGGCTCTTCGCTATCATAGAGGCATTCTTCTCGCGCCGATAGGCTAGGCATCTACTATAAACTCTCTGTCTAGGGAACTTTTCTAATAGTCGGCCTGTACTAGGCATTATTTAAAACTTTCTTAAGAGGCTGAGGTTGGCCTACATTATTTGGCCTACTTACTGTCTGATGTATAATTTACGTGCGTCTCAGAGCACGCATATTTGAACCTTGGATCAGAGATAAAGCTTAGTTAAATGCGAGAAATGTAGGCCCAGCAATTAATTGTAGGCTGTAGGATCTTATAGGTATTAGTTCCAGTGAAGTTGATTGATTTTCATTTTTCAATAACGAGCTGGCATACCCGGCGGGGGCGTTTCTTAAGAAAATCATCTTTTTGTAGCTTTTTATGCAATAAATTGCAAATAATCGATGATAACCGTGATTAATCACGATTATTAAGGGCTCAATGGTCATATTGACGCTTTTGACTTAAAAATATGAAGTATGTGTGTGTATAAAACTGCTGAACTAATTTATGGTAATGTAGTTACATGTAGTTCATGGCCTACAGACCATCTTTGTCTAGAAAGAAATTGAATCTTGTTGAATTTTTGGTCTCCCCTATTAAGAGTATACACCGTGTTTCACAAGTAAAGGACCACCACTTTATGTTTCCACAAGATTTGGTTCCAACATGCACGTGAAACGATAGAAAAGAAGTATAAGAGAAGAATGACGCAAAAGCGCTGGGCGTCAAGCCGCGCACTGTCAATTTCTCACAATTTAGCATCATGGTGCTTGTTACGAAAACGCGTCAGAAAAAAATCAGCGTTGAACACTGAAGCATGGAATAAGAAAAAAGTGAGACAAATCTAAACATTCTGTAGCTATCACAAAGATAAGCAGCAGCGTGAACAATTATTGGCTTGCACGGGAGGTGCAAACTTGACAAGGATGCAAAATTTGACTACTCTTATATTTTTAACAGCTCGATGAAATTCAACGAAAATTGGAAGAAATATGAAGCAATGACTACAAGTTAATGGTGTGGCAGCAATTTCATTTACAACACTTATTGCGCTCCGTAGTTAATGAAGAAATTCATTGGGTCCTTTACTTTTAAGACATTGCAGTCTAGGCTTATGAGATGACACATTATTCAAACGTTATTCATTGACAAAAATGTACATTTTTATAATTTCAACATAAAAGTACGAAAAGCAATTTTTTTTTACGTTCGTATTATAATATTTTACCTTTCATGTGCAGCATACCTTAAATGAATACTTGAATAATACTTAAACTTATAATACATAAACTTATACTTAAAATTTTCTTTCACTATTAAGATCACAAGATATGGTGAATGCAATGTTCTTGTACAGTACATGTATGGCTCGAAATTAAAACTCATATCTATGCGCCTCGAACGAATTCAATATATCTTGGCATTTTGCCGTAAAACAATGTTGCCCATTTTGCACCGAAATAAATATATATTTGCTAAATTTGAATATCCCGTTTGAAAAAGAAACTCAGATCTAGTGAAATCAATGACGTGCACTTGAAGTCTCGTTGTTGGTCCATGTCTTTTTAATCGGAAATTAGCCCTTTGAAATTTTATTATTGTTACCTTTTAATTTTTTCAAAATGTTACAGTTTAGTTGCATTGAATGATAGCAATTTAGGTCATGGGCCCAAATAGCGAACAATTTGAGTCCCTTATGTATTTTGTAAGGGACGCGCGACAATTGGTATAAAATAAGGGACGTCCCTTAAAGTAAGGGCCGCCTCGCAACCCTAGCTTCAGGGTCAATTTGGAACCTCCACCAGCACATTGATGATGGTGGTAGTAACCCCATCAGGACCTGCGACTATCGGGCCCAGATTCCCCCTGTCCGCCGGTGTCCGGCCTCAGGGACCAATCTACCGAAGTTCACATGTTGCCATCAGAGCCGCCTCCCCCACAGGGTTTGTCCACAGATCCGTCGGATTGAGCGGTGCATGCATGTATATTTTGAGCAGTTAATAAGATAGATACTTGGTACAATAGGCTGTGTGAAGGTCTGTTTAGCATAGTGGGCAATGTGGTGATGAGTGTGTCTTGTTTTTGAACGTCAACAGTGAAGTAGATTTCCATCAGCACCGTGTGCAACTTTGATGTTCAAACGTCGGGGGGTTTATACCAACATGATCGGGATCACGTCATCGGTCGCGGTTAGTAGACCTGCTGGCGCACGCGCGCTACTTTTCATCCGTTTTATTGCTAATTTAGCCGTCGTTTTTCAACTCGCTTTTGCTACGCTACATTATTGCTGTAAGTAATAAAACTTGCTACCCTCGAAAAGTACCAAGAAGTAGTCTAAGTAAGGCCTACAGCATTGAAATAATCATAATTCATAAAAATAATTCTAATGACCAATAATTTGACGGCCGTCGATCTGTGTGACCGCAAATATTCGTAAACCAAATTGGTGACGGTCTGGCGACTCACGCAACCGCTCAATTAATCATAATAGCGAGGAAAAGTTTAGTAGGCGTTGTACTCCAACACGACGATTTTTTAAACTTTACTCGGATTTAGAAATAGGTAAGCGTAGTATTACTCTCAAAAATTGACGATGGTGGAATAGGGCTAATCGTTTTTTGGAAGCGTGTGGAGTAAGTAGTCGTTACAGCTGTAAGTTTACAAAAAGGGTGGAAAATGAAAAAGCACTGTTAAGCAGGGCTTTGAAAATAGAATTGTAGGCCTACTGTTAAGAAATGACTAATGAATTTTTATACCCCCCCCCCCCACTCCGCCCCGGCTCATGAGTAGGCCTACTCCTTTTTTGAAAGGCATAGTAGTAGGACTACTCCTGTTTTATAAGCAGCAGGAATAACGATACTCCCATTTTGTAAGGGCTAAACTGAACTCTGAAAATAGGCATGCATGTGCGTTTTTCGCGTGCTGGTTTTTTTATTATTATCGAGGCCTCCGTCTAGCGACGAGGCGGACGACAAGACGACGACAAGTTGATCCAAACAGCGATGTAGACAGCTCTCATCATATTACGACATGTAATTACGCCAAAAACGGCGTTGAATGGTGCAGAATCAGTGGTGATGGAAAACGATGCAGAACTACGCCCAGGGCCGGCGTTCGGGTATGCTGCCCCTCCCCCCCTCCACCCCCGCAAAACAGCCATGCAGAAGGGCTTCCACGGCTCCATGGTTTTAAAAGTGGTTGACACCACAAAGGTTTTCTTACACTTTTTCTTTCTCGAGGTCTATTTTTACTCATGAGGGGAGGGGCTGCTAACAAAGAAAATTCTCTGAACTTTCAAACCTAGTGTTCAAACCTTTTTTAAACCTAGTGAGCCCCTAATAACCCCCACTGGGCTCCCACAACGTGACTACAATACTTTCAATTAAACATATTATATGCCTTTTAGCAGAAATTATTATGTAAAATTTAACACTTTTCCCCCTGCGCCCCCCAAAGCCCCCACAACTTCTCCAGCCGGAGGGCGCGGGGGGCCCTAACGCCGGCAGTGACTGCGCCCGCTCGCAACAAGCTTCTATTTATAGACTGAAGCTCTACACTCGCAGAATGCCGCACCACGTATGCTGCAGCTTGACAACGAATCCGCACTCCGGCCATCACAGCCGATGAAGCGAGTGTTTTTGGCTAAGAAGTAGGATCCAGTCCGACCTGCAAAATTAATGAGAACGATAATTTGATGATTAGGAATGACGCGTCTCCTCTTTTCTCGTGGTTCAGGTTTCTCACCATTCACCTATGAGCAAAGAGATGCATTTATCGGAATGATAAACGATCTGCTTGAGAAGGAATCGTATGCGGATATGAATAGAAGGGGGCGAAGATCGGACAAGGTGGAAGGTCTGGGCACCACAGACCTGCCATTTGGCATAGCACTGAAGAGAGAGTAAAGGGACGCACTCTTCCCTCCATTGATAGGGGACGCGTGCCACTGTGATAGAGGTGGGATTGAGGTAGCATGCAAAATTTTGCAATCTCATTTTTTATTTGAAATGTGATCTGCCGCGATGGAGGTGGGATTGCGCTGGCATAACTAGTGCAGTCGTGCTGTTGAACGTGCTTGTGTGGACCAAATGCCACGAATGGCTTTCGGGGCGTAATGAAGCAAGTGGTCGCCAAGGGAGTTTAGCAACTTTTGCGATTCTTATATTAATAAAGATATTAATATTTGATCGGTAAGTTCTTATTAAATTAAATCAGTCAGAAGTAGATTCGCTGCGCGCCGAGGAGGATGCTGGAGTAGATGCTCTGTCAAGATTTTACTACACTTTTCAATCAATTTTAGTGGCAAGATGTGCAAAAATCGTGCCAGCGGTGAGTGTAAATCCCTTTGGCGTCGCTCTAAAACAAATGCGCTGACAAGGTTAACACGCAAGGACGACGGGGCGTTGTGGCAAATTATGACAGTCACTTCGTGCATCCTTTAGCGAGGTGGTCTAAATTCGTCTGCCACGTCCCCGATGACGACTTCGGACGCCGAAACGGACGTTAAACCCATTACTATTATTATTAGGGGCTTATTCTTATTTTTAAGAAGCCAAGAAATTTGTTAACATTTTAATCGAAATGGACAATAAGGCGTACAATTCTGCTACGCATACAACTGTACCATTGCAACGTAGTGTTCAGATGATGTTCTCCGGGCATTTCTCGTGGAAACCTTCAGTCAGATACCTAACATAAAGCATTTCAAAGCATTATTTGACATTTGTAAGGGGCTAGAACTTAACAACAGTGAGACAATAAAAAGTTAGACAGTATATTGCAGTGCCTTCAACGCCAATATCCGTCCAGGATTTTATTCAATAAACGCCTCTCATAAATTCAATCGACTAGGACCACATGTACATTCATTCAGAATAGGCCTGTATCTCACCCATACGTTCCTTCTCGCCATTTTGTTCTGTTTCATTTTTATTTTTCGTCGTTCAGACCACTTCTTTTATTATTTCTATTGTTTGCCATTGTCGCTTGTTCTGGCGTTTTGGTTTCTTCATTTACTTTACTTATACTTATATAGTTAACTTTAACTTTAAGTTTGAACTTGAGTTAAACCCTTATATCTTTCAATGACTTACCATGTATCTTCATCTCGGTCCCTGAACTGATTTGATTACTTTATTCTAGTAAGTCCTTTTCTGAGATGGTCGCCTTCACATAATTTTATTCTCTTTTACACACAGTTGACGGCAATGCATCGCAAATTAAAGCGCGTCACCTTATCCTGCCATTAATTTTTGCATGTTGCGTGCGACCGGTCCCTGTGAGCCCTCTCATTGGCGGTTTATAGACTTTATAGTGATTATGACGTCGCGACTTGCGAATATCTTAGGAGAAGCTAGAGGCTAAATAGGCCTTGCCCATTGAAAGAGTGTGTTTTTGACCGTCAGCCTTGGAATGGCTATCGGTCTTATGGGCTCCAGAGGGCTACGGGTCTTATGGGCTCCAGAGGGCTACGGGTCTTATGGGCTCCAGAGGGCTACGGGTCTTATGGGCTCCAGAGGGCTACGGGTCTTATGCGCTACGAGAAGAGGGCTCGCCGGGCACGGGTAGGGATTGCTAGTGCTGTTAATTCTGTTATTAATGCTATTAATGCTATTAACGCTATTAACGCTATTAACGCTATTAACGCTATTAACGCTATTAACGCTATTAACGCTATTAACGCTATTAATGCTATTAATGCTATTAATTCTATTGAATTTGATTTCGTCAGAGCTCGACAACACGTTTAGTGTGTCGCGACGCAACAGTATTGCGAGTAGCTCAGTGTGCGTCTTTCATCTGCCAGCATCAGATACTTCATCGTCGCTCAAGCGGTCGATGATCCTCTGGCTTCCCCGAGCGGCATTTGCCGATGTACAGTACATCGTAGTATTGGAACATTGATAATAATAATTCGCGTAAAAGTTATTTTTTCGTCGCCATTGAATTTCCATCCCTTCTGCGAGCAAACGTGTACAGTACGAGAGCGCCTATATTCACCAAAAAGTGATAATGATACGCAGAGAATATAATGCATGTTTATCGCGGAACACAGATATCAGATCATGTCGTTATAGTCGATTTTCTCATTTTCACCATGGAACGCTCATGCTTTTTGTTGATTTACTTTGGCTATTACTGTTTGTGTGAATTAAAGATATATTTTATTATTGTCACAGCAATTTGAAGCTCGATCAAGCAACGTCTTTACTTCTTCCATTAATATTTATTCTAATCCATCACAAACTTCTGATGAGATTATTTCTTTCGCTGTACAGGATCGCATGCCAGTTCTGGATTAGGTCTAATCTCAATTCAACAAGGGATAGCGTGTATGCCTAGCGCATCAATCCAATGCAGAAACAGATTCCTATGTTGAATATGCGTCAAGGGGTCGATTCGGACGACACTAATCCTTTGTTTTTCCAACTCAGATTTATTTTTTGCTAAATCAGTGGTTAGTTAAACATTGATTAAAATTAATCCGAGGATTTACACCGTCGGATTTTGCAATGTAAATCCTTTCTGTTAATTGCTTAAATCCGTGAATTTAGGCCTATTCGCTAACACCCCAATATCGACGGATTTAAATCATGGATTTAACTAAATCTGCGATTTGCTTAATCGTTGTTGGAGAAACTCAAAGACCGTTAATCCATCATTTTGTAGACGCTAAATCCTGAATCACGCTAAATCCGTGTTGGAAAAACCAGCCGTGTGTCTTGATGCATGCCTTTCAAACAAAAGACCGAAAGTAGGCAATACATTTTATGATTTGACGAACATACAGTCATCATTCAACCTTATTATGATGACAAACACCTGCATATAATTCAGGTTCTTGATTTGCCTGTATTATTTTTGAGTGATTAACCAATAGGCACGCGTGGCAATCTCTACAAAATGCATGTTGTGCATCGACTTAATTCAAGAGTCAGTTATTCCGCATTTCTTTACTGCGCGCACTGCGCACTAATCTCTAATTTTGATTTCTCGTCATGTCAATAAAATGCATTTGAAAAATATTTTCTTGTTGGCGACTCCAGTGGGCCAGTGGGTGAGAGAGTATCCAGCCTCACGTCTACATGTACATCACACCCACTATACACCGTGAACGGAATAAAAATTAACCTCTTTAATAAAACCTCTACAACTACTAAAGAAATATATACCAAATTTTTAAAATGTCACTGATACTAAAACGACTTTCCTCTCAACTATAATACTATTAAAGTTTATATTTGTGACCTGAATAACTTAAAAATTGACGTCACCATGACGTCACTGGTTCGTGCAGGCGTCAAGCGGGAAGCGGTTAGGCCTACTGCAAGAAATAACGCGTCAGTGGCGAGCGCGTCTTGGTGCGCGTGTTGAGGCCGAATGAGGATATTTTGAACGCATATTATAACCAATGAATGATAAATATGTGATTCAAAACCATCCAACTAAAGTTTTACAGTGTTTTGATTTAAAAGTGCAAATTATTGCATCAATTATTGTAGTTCCTCTAGAAGTTGTTTTTTTCCCGTTCACGGTGTAGATAGAGACGAAGCAGCAAGGTTCAAGGTACGACGCTGACGAGTTTGGAGCGCGGCGGTTCGTCCGAGCCGAGGCATCGATTCACTTCCGCATATCTCTCGTCGTGATGCATCTCCTCCATTAATCAGTGGCCAATAATAAATTCTATGCCTTCGCAAGTAATTGAAATGCATTTCCTATCGTGCGTCTTGATTCGCAAGAATGTATAGGCCTACAAAAAGGCTATACCGCACTATGGGAGTGAGAGCAAAAGACTTTGTGGCATTGACTAGAGTGAACCGAGTTAGTTAATTGCAAAACGCTCGTTCAGCAAGAAATGGTGCAAATTTAAAGAGTGGCGAAGCGTTGTGGTCTAAGTCGGTCTAAGTCGCGGACTTCGGATTGCGAGTGTGGCAGAGAGTCGGTTCGAACCCCGGTCGCGGCACAAGATTTTGAGTCACTTCGTGCACCCTTGGCAAAGGTGCTTAATTTCGTCAGCCCTGCAAATAGTCATCCATTAGGGTGGAGTGCAGTAGAGAAGTTGAAGTTGAAGTTGAATATATGAGACCATTAACTAAATACATGTTAAATTCATGTTATTTGTAGGATTTTTGCTAGTAATCATATGCGTGACTCCTGACTTATTTGTATCTTTATTTTAAAGGTAGGCAGATATCGCAGCAAGGTGAAAACAATAAACTGGTTTTGGATTTGAGCAGCTCCAATTGCAAAATAAATTAATACAGAGTATGGTCGGAGAGGCTATTAGCGCTGTATCACATTTCAATCTACCGCGGGGTCTACAAGATCCGACGTAAAAATCATGCCTACTCTAACATTGTAGACGTTTACATATTTTTCACCGAGAATGTGTGTGCATGTGACAAGAGTGGCACCAGGTGATCCCCATAGGAATCCCGAAGGGACCTGGAAAGGGCACCAAACAGCCTACAGAAGTTTGGACACGAGATGTCCCCAAAGGGCTCTAAAGGAGTCGTGGGCTCAAAGAGGCGTACAGTGCTTCGAAGGGGCACCAGCGGGCCCACAAAGGGCCACTGGATAGGCCCCGAATGCATGGGCACCAATGAGATCCTCTGAGGTTTGGGCACCAAAGTTGGTCACAAATCACAATGCTGGTGGAGGCTCTCGAATCACTATCTAATTTATCATAACACGGATGCACTCTCGAATATATCAAAAGTACAATTATTGTGTCACTCAATTTCGCTATCCCACTACCATTCAGTGAACATCACTCCGATCTGGGGAAGAAGCACGAGAAAGGCATATATGACTGAATTCTACAGCAGATAGCGCACACATAAACCTACATCCAATAGGCCCTAATTCAATTACCATTGTGCAGAGATTAAAATTGAATTAAGAACTTAAGTTCGTTTCGTCGCAAATCGTGATTCATCTAAATGGTGGATAAGAAGATGAGACTAAAATCATTTTGACTTCCGAGCAATGGTCATTAATTTAGCTATTACCAGCTAGTTCTTTAGCAGAACTCCTTGAACGTAATCACAGCGTCTGAAGCAATCGTTAAATTTTAACGTATGAGAATGATGTCGCATAATCCGGTTTCTTCCGGTCACATGAGAACATCCTGATCGCTTGTGACGATGTCAACGCACGCGAAACTAACGCGAACTTTAAAACAAAAGTTGCAACTGAGATATGAAAAAAATTGAAATAGGCCTACATTTGCAAATCGATTCGCTAATCTTGCATCAATAATGCATAGATTTTTGATAACTAGCAAGCAATTGCGTAATTCTATTGACCGTGTTGCAAAAATGGGAGCCCCTAATATCGAGGAATGCATATGCGTATGGGCGATTTATTTAATATAATATTTTAAAATGTCTTTTGTATTTAAAATTATAATAAAATTATAATAATAATCACCGTTTTGACGTTCACTCTTATGCGATTCCGGCAAGCCTGTAATGCGTATTTTGTCCATGTTAACACAGATTGGACGTTTATATTTGAGCTGAGCTTTACAACCGGATGCCCGTCCTGTCGCCAACCAAAATAATAAATGGTCCTAGACGATGATTATCAGCTAGCGACACTTGTGTGTTTAACAGCCCTTCAGCACGAAGGGCCTGTAACGCCATGATTTTATAATTGCGGCGCCGGGAATTATATAAAATAAATCTGTGAGCACTAAGACCAGGTCAGAGATGCAAGACGGATATGCAAACATCCGAAGAAGAACTCCAATGTGCCTCAAGACACAATAAAACTGCTGTCAACGCCACTGCATTGAACAAACTAGATTAGTGTGACCGCGCGCTAGACCACGCAGTGCCTGTGTAGTCTAGTGGTATGTCACTGGACTGCCGTGCTAAAGGTTCGGGCCTTCGGGGTTCAATCCCCGCTCTAGCTCAACGGAGAATCCAATTTCTCCGGCTTGCCCAGTCCCAATCCGGATGGGACTTTAATTGATATAAGTAAGACACAGCCTGCCGGGAGGTCGGATCGGACAATAAATTCACACAAAATTGCGTCACCTTTCCCTGCTGCTTGAAAAGGTGCCTAACATCCAGCGGAATCTGGGCGCTCTAGGAGGGCCTGAACTCAGCTGAAGTTCAGGATTCAAGTGAGATAACAAACCTGACAAGGCCGTGAACTCCCCCATTGAAGCAAAAGCCAGAGTATGGATGGCGGATCATGCAGACTTGGCCTAACGTGCTGGGGTTGTTTAAAAAGGAAAAAAATTCGATTAGTGCGTTATTAACTTATTACTACCCCTTTGAGACAGGGGCACACACGTCTGCGAGATCGCGTTTATGCTAATGTCTGACACGTTTAATGACAATTTTGATGACTTAAATATGTGTGTGATTAATTATGAAAATTAGGTTGAACTTTATATATTACCAGCAACTAATTATTAACAAACTTATGCAGCAATAAACAATTAGTTCTATTTTTAACGGCGTGTAACGCTGTCATAAAATTTGCATTAACTTTAAAGTATAAGCATATCTTAACGATAGCCTATTTTCATGCCAGAACATAGCGATAGCCCATGTGGGATATACCAGTATAAATAACATATCAGATACCAGTAGTTAAACTTCAAATTAATGCACATTTTCTCCGTTAATGCACCAAGTTGTTACCCGGTAGGGGGCCTATTGCTAGCGCATACGCTAGTTTAAATTTAGTTAGGCCATTATAATTATGACGTTATTATTTGCTAAGTGGCAAAATAAAGCCTCGTAATTATAACTTGCCTTACGCCAGCGGACATAATTACAGCGCTTGTTGACTCTTGCGACAGTTGAGCAATAGTTGTTAGTAATTGTTACTAAATGAAACCTCACGTGGAGCATAAGAAAAAAGAAGAATCTTAAATGATCCACTGTAAGTCTGTAACGGCGTAGTTAATCTACGCCGTTACAGACTTACAGTGGGTCATTTAAGATTCTGCCTGGATTGCTGGCTGACAATCCAGGAATCCGAAAGTTGCGATGTAAGAGAAATAACTAAAACGAAAACTAAGATTTATGTGAGCGATGACTAAAACATGAGCTATTTAATGGCCATCACGTTTATCAAATACGGACGCTCTGCCCCTTCTCACACTGAATCTAATTAGTTTGAAGCCAGCGGACGCGTGGGATTACGTTGAGCGACAGGGCCGCATTCGACGCTGAAAGACTAACCAGAGTATGACCTCAAATTATGGTTTCCAGTTATTTCGTTAAAAAATTTGTCGCGGAAGCGTTATTTTCTCTTACTGATTCTCGCTGCCGGTGTCGGTCTCTGACACGTTCGCTCCTTCAGTCCAATATTAATAGTGGCGACAGAGCGTTCGAAGTAGATTTTGAGATTACCGTAATTTATGGTAATTTAAAATCGGTAATTTTATTTATCATAAATAACGGTCATTTATAATAAATGGAGAAAATTTATTATAAATTACCTATGTGGTAATTTATCGTCATTTTTTTCTTGTCAAAAATGTAGATTTTGACATGAACTGCATTTGAAATGCATCTCATGACAGCTACTTGGCCATTTTCGTCGAAAACATCGTTGTTTTTGGTTGAAAGTACTTCGATGTAGAATCCGAGCACGATTTGGAAATTTTCTTTAATGTTTCGAATCGTTCGGTAGTTTGCCGGTCAGGAATTTGCGCAATTAGATTACCATAGATGACCATAGTTTACCGGTAATTTAAGAATAGATTACCGGTAATCCAAATCTTTTTAGTTTACTGGTAATTTTCGAACGCTATTGGCGACAGAGCGACTGTCACACCGTCGACTCCCTGGAGTCCGCTGAATATTTTACAAGGCGTTCCGTGAACGTACTTTTTCACGTGGCGTCAAGTGTGTCTGGCATTAGTTCTACTCTCATCATGTTTCAAGCGGTCGCCTTAACGTTTCTCATGCATGCGCAACTTCAGTGGAAGGGTCGGCTAAATAATTAAAAAATAGATAAAGTCATCGGCTTCCATGAAGTAGGCTCCATCCATTACAAACTGCCATTTAAGCACTACACGAGTAATACAAATACATGCTCTACAGACTACCGGATGCATTTATGTGATACATATAGTAACAGAGACTGAGTTATAAAAGGCTCATCTAGCACAATCGCGATAACTTTGCAAAAATTTAATATTTTTGCTTCATTTTCTCAGATTCTTCGATGAGATAATTTGCAACAGGTTTTTAAAAAAAAAAATTTCATAAAAAAATTCTTAAGTACTAAAAAAGATAATAAAAAAATCGATTTAACCAGCACCATGAAGCTAATTTAAATGTTTGATGCGCACAAAAAGGGGCGCCTTTAATGAGGCTGTCTCTGTTTCTATATGTATCACATAAGTGCAGCCGGTAGAGCATATCAGCCCTTCGGTTCCAAACTGCCAATTGATGAGTCCGCTCGACTACTACATGTACGTTGATAGAGGGACGATAGAGAAGTTCAAGGCCCTCTGTTGATCCTATAGCTGAGGACCAAGGCGGGACTGAAAGGGGCACTTGAAGAGAGCCTTGAGTTGACGTGCCCCAGCCGCTGATCGACAAGCCGTGCTTATGTTGCTGGCAGAGACTCTGTCTTGAATCAAATGTCGTTCACGTCAAGCAACTTGTTCACGGAGCTTATTCCTACTGGATCACCCTACGTTGAGGGTCAAATCAAATGCGTTTTATTTAGACTTCGGTACAACAACAAGCATGAAAGTTAAACGTGACAAGTCTAAAGCGATGACACACGGGCGCTGAGCGATCATTCTCAGCGCAGACTAACGTACGCCATTCAGTGTCGCCAACGTGAATAATGTCATGCGGCCTACAACGCGCGGCGAATTTTCATCACAATGTATGTATGTATGTATGTATGTATATTGCACGTTTAACGCACCAAGAATATGTCATGCAAACGGAGATGAAAAAACATCATTTGCTTGAATCGTAGGTGTGGGTGCAACAATAGCTGCTATGCGTCACGCGCGGCTGAGATTTAACAAATTACAGTTAAACAGTAAAAGCTGCATTCTGCAGAGTATTAAACAGTGTTACTTCAATTGAATAACTCGCGGCGAGAACATCGCATACATCCGTAAAAACGTGCAATATATGCAGCAGCAAAGGCATTGTGCCAGTAGTCAGCAGCAATGATTGTTAGGCTACTTTAAAAACAGTAAAAAGTTAAAAATTATACAGTCTAAAAACTACGAGAAAGATTTCCATCAGTTTGACTCGCGTTGAAGTTTGTCGCGTGACCAGGTCACGCGACGCCAATAAATTTGCATGAGGTGGGCCTACTATCATGTCTTCTGTTTTTTTTAACGATGCGACTTTGTCATTTTGAGCTTTTCAAATCATAATAATTAAGCTTTCTACATGTACAAGAGCTATTAATTAAAAAAATGACTTAAGCAAACAGTAAGTCTGCATTTAAGCCAAATGCTAGAATACTCACGCACTGTAGACCTAAGTAACTGTTTAATGGTAAGATAACATAGTAGGATTTCGTCGTGGAAATAAGGTATGTAAATTGCATCTCGGAGTATGTACCTTAGTTCCATTGTACTCACTCTGTTCTTGTGAGATCAAACTCCTTGTCTATACGTACCCGGAAAATTAGCTTCCGCTTCCGGGAAAGTCGAACGTAGCACGTTGCTGGACTTGTCGCGGTGTTTGCTGCGCAGTGCAGTAGTTGAGTCCTCTCTTGGAAGGGTAGGAAACTGAGGTGGGGAGGTTGTAAATGTAAAAAAAAAACTGAGAGCGTTGCAAAAGGCCAAAATTTGACTCTCATGGTGTTTTCTTGAAGATCAGTGGGTTTAAAATTAAGGTCGGGGGTTAAACCCTCTCAAACCTGGGTCGTTGCGAGCACTGGCTATAGCGGTGAAGTCTGGAGTCTTCAACGCAGTTTCACAGCCGCGCGTGCGCCGAGTATTAACGATGTATGCTCGACTTTGACTTACGACATTCTTAAAACGTTTTAATTTAAATTTATTCAGGATTGCTTCTTTGTAAACTGATGCAAATTTCGTCGAAATATATGGTATATTGGCATCAATATATGGTATATTGGCATCAATATATGGTATATTGGCATCAATATATGGTATATTGGCATCAATACAAGGTATATTGGCATCAATATATGGTATATTGGCATCAATATATCGTTGAATGCTATATGGAGTCATTTTCCGGAACACTGTGTAAGCTGTGTTTTAAAAAAGAGTATATTTTTAAAAAACCTAATTCATCTAGCTTTCGGATAAATAGAACAAAATGAATTTTGATACAAAATGTGACTATTCATTGCGTTTTTGTACGTGTATCTCTCTGTCATATTTTAATGATATGAACAAATCTCGTTCTTTCTAACCAAAGCGTGGCATATAATTTTATATGTATTACGATGACAGACATGATGCCTTAACCGCAGCTGAACTAATGAATTCTGTAATACCTAAATACATATCAATTACACTAATCGTCACGCATTAGAAATTTTGTTGCGTATTGTTTTAACAGCGCAATCTGTCGAACATTAATCTCGACGTCGCCTTTGGCACGAAAGCCAAAGGCGACTTTGGCTTGGGGAATGGGGTCGTTTTTTGATACTGAAAAGAATAACGGCAGGTACAATTTAGCCTGAATCAATGGCGCCAGAGGCGCGGTCAATTTGTTCGCAAATAATCTGGTTTGAGTGCTTCGTTAGCCAGTCGATGCGGCGATTACCGAGTTCAGCGCTCGGGAACGATTCCACTCGGGTAATGGTGCGCCTGCAGCAGATCGCATTTCACTCGCACACAAAATAATTTCGATAAACACGATCTGGGTTTTTTTAAATGTCTGTATTTTCCAATATTTCTAGGCGCTGTGGTGTAATTGTTAAAGCGTAGGACGAAAAGTCAAGATCGAGATCTGGGTTCGAGTCCAGCGCCGGTAACTGTTTGAAACCATGCGTTACAGGCCCTTCGTTAAGGCTATTAACACAAAACTGTCACTAGCCGCTAACCCGCGCCGGATAATTATTTATTTCTTTGGCGTCAGGAACAGCATCAGGGCCATAAAAACCTAGCTCCAGCGGTCCTCGTCATGGCGCAGACGTCTAAACCTGTGCGAAAACGTCGACATTAAACAATAATCTGTTAGTTGTTTTAGTTAGTCTAAACTTCTAATTTAAACATCAGATTTCTAGACTTGTAACACTGCTATAACTGCTGTGAAACTTAATTGGATAAGCTTCCGTCCCAGTCCCTCCTTCTCCTTCCCTCTGAATCCACAAGAAAAGTTTACTTTCACAAAAAAGTTCAAAAATATAAGAAGAGATCCACAAAAAACAAAACATTTACAAAACATAACATCCACAAGAAAAACCCACTTTCACAAAAAAAGTTGCAATCCATAAATGGTGTCAAAAAACCGGAACCTCTGTCAGTAAACGTAGCGTTGCCAGCATGCCAGGTGAAATTGAAATGCCTATGAAATTTACAGTGATTAGCAACGAAGCATTGCTGAAGAAAATTTGAACTGCAATTGTAGCAGAATATTGTAAGCTCATATTGATATAAATATAGATATAGATATTATATGAATAGCAATTTCGCTGAAAGCCATTTGGGACGCCTTTAGCGCGCAGGCGAAAACTGGTGGTTAAAGTTGTGCTTCTGGCATAAATTCATTCATTTGACTTTTCACTGTTCAGTCAACTTACAGATGCTGCACGATTGCTAATTTCTCGTATTTCCTTTGTGCACTGTGCTTGCTCATGGTATACGCTTATTTGTTTGCTTTTTCTGTCTTTGTGACGAATAAAAGAATTATATATTGAGAACGCCCCGCTAATACACGGCTCACGCAAGGCTGTGCGACAGCTGACAAAGAACACCCTGCGCATTGATACCGTTAGTACCCTTGTCGTCAGCCATGCAACAAACACTTGCTAATAAATGTGGTTGCGGATGCCAAGACATATCGAACAAACGTCTCAAAAGAAAGCCAATGTATTCTAGACTCCGGAGTACAATAATTGCTGTTCAGCCAAAGTGGCAACGTTGAACGAATTTTATAAGCGCAATATTGACAATGCTGGCAGAAGCTACACCTCTGTGAACCTCTGCGCCCTCTGGTCAATGCTAACAGCAGACACTTTGAAATGCCGAATTTGGAGAGCTTAGATTCGTGTCTGTATTGCACGGGCGAATAGATTGAAATTTAACAAAATTCCATCAATAATTTGTGAAGACACACAGCGCTTCGAGTTTTTTGAACACCTTGTAAAAGAAAAGTTGACATTCACACGAAAACAGTATATCCACAAAAACGTAACATCCACAAGAAAGTCACTTCCACAATAAAAGTTTAAATTCGCAAGAAACCTTCACATTCACTGGAAAGCCAAACGTCTGAAAAAACGACATCCACAAAAAAGTTAGCTTCTACAAGAGAACTTAAAATCCATAAGAAAAATTCACATTCACGAGAAACCTACATATCCACAAGAAACATGACATTCACGGGAAATTTTAGCCCAGTCGGCTGGGCTTCATCGATCAGCTGCTGTATATTGGTAATTTACACTTCTGCCACACTGTTTTGTAACTCTTACCAGGTCAGCCTTAAACAGTGGTGATAATTATCATCATTTTTCAAAAAGTGGTGGCGATTATCACCCATTTAAAAAAAGTGATGGTGACACATCACCACCATCACCATAGAAAGTTACGCCCATGGGTCCGAGGTGTGTCCGTGTTTGTCATTCATTGATTTGCATATTCATGTAGCCTACGTGTATCCTATCAATGCAAATTTGAATATAGCTCCTTGGTGTCAGTCAGTCTGTGTTTGTTCGTGTGCACGTATCTGTATAGATGTTTGCGCATAATTCTAAGAAATTTAGAGTAGAATAAAAAAGGATAATGCGAGCCCAGTGGTTAAAGTGGGTGGGAACGCGTGGGAACGCTGTTCCCACACCTCCTCTAAAAATTGAATCCGTTTCCACACCTGAGAAAAATTTGGGAACTCTGTGTAACGCAGTTCCCACACCTCTAAAAAAACAGTTCCCACACCTCTAAAAAAAACAGTTCCCACACCTCATCAGACCCACTTTAACCACTGTGCTTAAGTAGGACTAGGCCTACAAGTGCACTACTTTGTATTGCATCTTGCTATTGAGTTGAGCCTCGAGATGGAAAGAGTTAAAGTCGAAAACAAAACCTCGCAAATCGTTTTTCCAACACGCGTTCTGCTTTGCTGCGGGGAGTGAGTGATTAAATAAACGCAAGATTCGAGGATGGAATATAAACGACAGTCGTGGATGTCGGGAGTATCAACCAAATAGCAACAGCGTCGTAAAGAGGACGATCCTATGATCATCGGCCATAAACTAATCCAACTGCTCGAAGAAAACTGAAGCTGACGTTGCCGCAGATACATTGTAAGCTAGGCAACGATATCCCTCTCGTTATAGTGTGATCGAGAGGGCTACCATACCGCTTTCAGTTACGATGCGAGCTTAGACCTACGTTCGACATTAAATTGTGTCGATTTGTTTATGGGGTCTTCAGATGTTGTTGATGAACAAACGCCTCCGTATAGTAGCCTATATGTAGGTCCACTATTGCTTACTATGGGCCTTCTTATAGTTAGGCTACCCAGTACCCATAATTCAGCAGTTTACATGTCTAGGCCTAGGCCTTACTTAATTTCACGTAGCGTCTTTATTTTCGCCCTGCGCCATAATTGCACTCGAGCGGAAATTGATTAATTAAAGCGCAGTTACAGATATGTATATTTTGAAATAAAATAAACTTTACGGCTTGTTAAATAAATATGTTTTAAATAAATACGGCTTGCCTAAATTTGCACACGGAGTAGGCCCCGTATGTAAATTAATAATGAGGGTCAACATGTTTGAAGCGGAGATGTCATTCGTGCCAATAGAAATAGGTTACTCGAGAATTTTAAATATACGTGTTGTTGTTGTTGTTGTTGTAGCTCCTTGAGGGGGAGTGATGGTCCCTGGTGGTGGTTCCACCGTAGACTGGCAGGCATCGTAGGAACACTTGTGACTGATGTATTTAAACCACCTTGCCAAAGGGTGCACGAAGTGATTCGAAATATTTGCCGCGGTCGGGGTTTAAACCGACAACTTCCGAACTCGTAATCCACGACCGACGACTTGGATCACTAGGCTACAACGCTTCGTCCTGCCCAATGGTGGCAGCAGGGGCAGGGTTGCCGGGCACAGTTTAATGTCATGTCCGGGACAAACCCATTTAAATATACATAATATGTGTATAATACCCCCATGCTGCAATGATAATACCCAGTGGCGGCGGAGCGGTTTCATTTTAGGGGGGCAGACGGTGCCATAGACTTATATTTAGGGTGGGCATTGCCCACCGCTCAAAAAAAAGGGGGGGCAACGTTTGATGTTAGAAAGTTTATGTTAACACGTTGGTATTAGTTATAGACAAGGTGAAATGGCTACCGCCTACATGTTAAGTGTAGAAGTTTAACTTGAAGAGGAGCAAATCCACTAAACAAGGGAGGTAAGAACAAAATTATAGGGGGGGCGCTGCCACTCTATAAAATGTTAAGGGGGGTACTTGCCCCCCTAGCCCCATTAGCGCGCTGCCACTGACAATACCCCATAATGCCTCAATACGTTTATAATACTTCTTCAACTTCAACTTCTCTTCTGCACTCCACCCTAATAGATAATTATTTGCAGGGCTGACGAAATTAAGCACGTTTGCCAAGAGTGCACGAAGTGACTCGAAATCTTTTTGCGCGGCCGGGGTTCAAACTAACTCTCTGCCACACTCGCAATCCGAAGTCCGCGACTTAGACCACTTGGCCACAACGCTTCGCCAACATGATAATACCTCATGATGTCCACATATACCATGTGAGCATCTAATGTATATGTACCTATAGAAATGAATTCAATGCACTGCGATGGTTTCCCCAGGCATGCGTTCGGGTCCAACTCATTTCAGACTTATCGGCAGTCGATCTCAACGTAAAATGCATCATTAAACAAGTTAGCTAATTTTCTACGATGCCAAGTTTGACAACATGTGAGAAATGTATCTATTTTTAGATAAGTGACGGCCTGACGTCAGTCAACGCAAAAAGCTAAGTTGCTATCATTACCATATAGCCATGTTGTAGGCCAAAGGCTTCGAGTTGACTAGGCCACCTACCCGTCAATCGCTATAATAGTTGGTGGCTACAACCACACTAAGTGGTGTCGCGTGAATAGCACAAGTCATTCTCCCTAACAATTTTTTCGACCAGAAAGGGATAGTGTAAAACCTTCAAGTCCGAAATCAAACGGGCAAAAAGAAGAACTTGGTAAAAAAAAGACCTTATGGACCGTTGAATTTACGTACGGTTTGTGGTTTTAAAACATTGATCGTTTACTATTAGTTAATAAGTAGCATTAAGGCAAACAATATTCAAACGCGTTTGCGCAGTAATCGCAGCTAGCCTCTCGCAGTCTCTTGTCAGCGCATGATGGAGTGGAAGAACATTTTTCCAGCGAATGCCCTCTAGCCTCTTTCCGCTTTCACCCCGACGCGACGACGCCGCGGCATGTAGAGCAGCTGTATTGGCAGAGACAGCGCCTCCGCGTCGTTGTGCGTGTATTATTAGCTTGACGCGAAGAATGCTGTTCAGTGGGCGCATTCGCAGAAAGTCGGTCGTGGGGAATGGGTGGTCAATTCGATTCAATTTAATTTGCTTTATTCATCAAACATATAATGTACACACGGCATCAATTAAATGCATTATACGCTATTATATTAGATGCGCGCAATTAAACAATGACTTTACAATGTACAGTTGTACTCCACAAATTTATAAAAAGGGTGGCCAGATTCCTCTCGGAACAACTGAATGTCATCCATTTTATTATTGACAGTTAGATAGCAGCAACAATAATTATATTAATGTATATGCATGACCTTCTTGAAGAATGGACAGCACATAAAAACTGGTAAATAAATAAATAATTAAATAATAATAACTGGAAGTAACGATAATGAAAAGTTGCATAGTCCCAGTGTATTTATCATTAGATTACACAATAGTCCGTTCATATTCGAAGTATGTCATATTTTTATTGCGTCAAATAAATTCTCTTCAGATAGAAAATGCTTGAACGAGCTTAAAGTTGGTGTATATACCGTATTTGGTGACGGGCCATTCCAAAATTTGATCGTTGAGGACACTATAGCCTACAGTACTGCGGTCCGATGTCGGAAATGTGATTCCTTAGACCATGTATTTCAGTGATATTCTGTGACGGGCTGTAGCCAATCTCTCGTATTTTTTCGAAACAAAAACATAAGCGAAATATTCTCTTTAAAATCATCGTGCGAAACGACTGACCTTTAGCAGATGAATGGGGATATTTTCAAAGAAAGCGGAGCAAAAAATCCTACATTTTAAGCCTCCTCCGCCCTGCGAAGATCCACCACTTGAGTAGGCGCGGGCTCACTACTCAGTAACTGTGCGCAGCTGCAGCGTCTTTGCTAGTGGTGTCAGTGCTGCAACAGAGCTGCAGTGACAGTTCAGCGGATTTAGCAGCGAGAGTTCAGACGGAACGTCGATCCTGGTAGCTCTTCCCGGTGCCCGGCCGTCACTGAGCCTTTAGTGCTCTTCGAAACCTCGGATCAGGTTTGCGCTAGGATTTAGATTGGCGATTCTCTACATGTTAGGAACTTGGTTAAAGTTGGTATTGCGCAGAGTTGAAAGTGAGCTTGAGCAGGATTGGAGCTGGTTGGAGCATGCCATAAGGAGAACATTGCAAACATTTGAGACACGAATATGTCATATGCATTATTATATTGCCTAGGGCAAGCGCGTACATTTACAATGTAGGTGTAGGTGTATATACATTGTGATATGAAAGTGTTAGGATTCGAAAGTTAGCAGTTGTAGGGATAGAGAGGACTGGAAATGATAGCTCTAACAAGAGGCGACATGTATACAGCACTTTGACGACTGCAAGAAAAAATAACTTCAGTAACCAGCATGGGCTGCAAGAGCAATTATAACCTGCGCAAAGTGTAGAATAGATTATAGAAGACTGAAGCAATGTAATTGTAATATTCTTGATCGAAAACTTGCATAAAAGCGTGGGCATGTGAGTGAGGCAGAATATTAAGTTAATACTGCACAACAATAGACGCTTTCATTGTTTCAAATTTGTTTGGCAGGCTTGTGTTGGTAGATTGATGGCTTGGCAGGCTATGAAAGATAGTCAGAAAAACTTAAATCTGGTGTGAAAGAATCAATGCGTGTAAAACAATATATTGTGACCATGGGGCCTCATTCACGTACATTTTGTAAGATTATCTTAAATTTTATCCTAACTGAAATTTAAAACAAATAAAATCCAATCGTCGACCGCCGTGACGTCATCATTCAGTTCGCGCGCGACAATGCGGAGTTTTCAATAAAAAAGATAAGATTGTCTTAAGATTCTCTTAAGGCAATCTTACGTCTAAGATTGTCATAAGATATCTACGTGAATGAGCCCCCTGGTTTTTAAATCTCAGACAAATATGACGGTGCCTAATTATGAAGCCGACGGGCGTTCCACTGTGTCCACCCATTTAAGCATTGGTTTATTAGGCATAAGTGTGTTCCACTGTGTACACCAGCGCTGTGTTCAACTGTGTACACCAGCGCTGTGTTTCACTGTGTACACCAGCGCTGTGTTCCACTGTGTACACCTATTTATGCATTGGTTTATACACCTAGGTGCCATTTTGGTCAATTCTACATCAAATATTCTGTAAATAAGATACATACTAGTCAATTCCCCAATGCAACAGCCTCTGCGTTCTTGACGTCAGACCTGAAAACAGATTGTGAAAATATTGAATAGTCTCGGAGCTAGAAGGCTTCAACTCACAACTCAAAATTTTACGTTTGGATTCCCAAAACATAAAGATTGCGGCCAAAATATTATTTATCGCCCGAGTGCTTTAAAACATCGCACGCTTGTGCAGCTCTTCCCAACGCATCGAACGACATTTATTCATTTATTATCTCATAGCTGGAATGGCCTTCGAGTTATGCTCCGTGTCTCACTGTGTACAACGGTACCACTGTAGGAGGAGCCACACCCATAAATATCCACTACACCCCAGAGAGGTCTAGCGTCCTAGGAAATGAAGCAAATTCTAACGGTGATAAAAGGTGAAAGTCAAGCACGATCGTTGCGAATGAGACGGCTATTCTGTGCTGAGAAGATAGGCTGCTGCTGGTCTGCACATAATGAGCGGCTCACGCCAGATTCCTGAGCGTCAGCTGCGTCCCATCCTCAGTTCCCTTGGGCGAAGCGCCGTACTGAACCTGGCCGTGGTGCTTCAATAGTGGCGAGGCATCAACGAAACACGATGGGATAGAGAGCGTCAATTAGGCGAGTGAGGTCGTGAATATTTGTAACTAGCTACGTAGCTACCCGGCGATGCGCTGGGTTGATTGGGTTGCCATCATACGGCATTGGGAGACCCAGAGGGTCCAGTCAGCGGTTAAAATTTCTTCATGGTGTCTTCATGGTGTCATCGTGATATCTAGTATGCTGTCGTTATAACGTCACAAATGCCAGTTAGGCGCGCTCCTTCAATATAGTCTACACCCTGCTACACTCTATGTCCGAGAGGCCACGTGTTCGGTCACATGTTGGCGAACAAAGAAAATTTTTTGCCTGCTGTTTGTCACTGACTGTCGTGTCGTGTCCTAAATTCTAATGTTAAAAACTTAACTTTTTCGGTTCTTTTCTAAACGCTCATAATTTTTGCAAGACGACTCACATTTCTTTATAAATTTGCAGGTTGGTATTCATATGGCTGTCGTTGTCGTGTTAAAAAATTGTACACAAATTCGATAACTTCGATCGAGTTATGTAGAGGTTTCGAGGGTTTCACTTTTCATCGGGACACGCTGTGACATACATACATGGAACGGTATATTCTGCTGACCAATGCACGCCATTTCAAGGATCATGGCTAACCAGTTACATGCAATACACTACATGTACATACATGTAGACGTGCATCAAGGCGTCTATTAAAGGAATCGATCCGCTATTGCCGATTTGCCGTGTCACATTTAAATGGTACGGCCGAGTCATATTTTTACTCATCGAGCCATATTTTACAAGATCACTATTTAAAATAAACGCTACTTTTGCAACGTGATTATTTGCGATGGAAATCGCCATTAAAAATCAATTTGCCCATTTCATTATCCGCTAATGATCTAGATTCTAGACCATAGTTAGGCTGGTCGGACCTCTCTTGCCCCCTTTCGGTCGTCTGCTCTTCTGCGGGCAAATGACGTTAACGTGTGCATTTCGCCGTGTCATGCGGTCTCATTTGTTACATTTGACGGACCAGTAATTGAATGCAGATCGATGCCCCTGGCTTCCTGAACGAGTTGCGCGCCATTGTAACAATACAAGGCGCAGAAGTGGATGCGGTTTACTGCCACGAATCCCTGATACAGCGAGACACAGCGACGGTCGGCGAGATGATGTATAGCAGGGAGAGCATGCGCTGTGCCGCAGAGGCCAACGCTGCAGTCAATCTTAGAATCGTATTGCTTGCAATAACACTTGCTGCGCATGACAAATGCCGAAAAGAGCCAAATCAACCCAATTTAGAAAAGCAGTTAGTGGCAGACGCACAGTCAGCTTCCGCAGTTAGGTTTCGTACAACCATTCAAAAAATGTGTGAAGATTGCGCACATTTACTGCAGATTACAGATGCAGCGTAGCGCTGCAATAGAATTCATCTTCAAAGCGCTATACCATCCCAATGTGTCAGGCATGGTTAGGCATGGTTAGGCATGGTTAGGCATGGTCAGACATGGTTAGGCATGGTCAGGCATGGTTAGGCATGGTTAGGCATAGTTAGGCATGGTCAGGCATGGCTAGGCATGGTTAAATCTAGGTATTTCTTTCTCAATGCAGTCGTTGAACACCTGCAAAAGAAGAACAGAGTTACACAGTCGTTAATTGCTTCATTAAGACACAGAAAGCACTATTGTAAATTTACAAATCGTTATACACCAATGTTAATGGTGTCCTGTGACAGTGACCTTGAGTTATTATTTGTTGCATTTTAAAAGACGCCCTCAGTGTACGACTTCTCTCTAAAAAGCCTCGACCTCCAAAAGTCGAACATTTTCTTCTCATAATTGGTGCGATATCGGTTATGCAATTTGCACAGTTTTTCCTACCACAGCCGTGACCATGCTCAGTGCGTGCATCGGTAGGTACACGTAGGCCTACGTGGCTTGGTATCATCGAGCTTCCTTGTCAGAAAGTTTGATACAATACGCTGCACTGCTCCATCCTCTTTTCCTGAATTAGATGTCGAAGCAGGGTGGCGGATGAATGAATGAATGATTACATTTGTATTTCGACACATACGCGTAGTTGATCGAGAAGTATTGGCAAAGCACAGACACGCAAGCCATTAGCGAAGTAGGCCATACGTGACTGTTCAAACTTTGCAGCTTCTTGTCGGCCGTTACATACTGTGCATGTATACATGTAAGCCTGCACTTTCCAATGCAATGACTTGTAACTTAGACAATAAATAAAGGAAGACAATATCGCAGCAAAATGTTACATCCAGTGAATACTGCAGCCCACTTGCGTTTACATTGTGTCAATTTAATTTCCTCATTATTTCTACGCAACTTTGGAATTAATCTAACAAAATGTGTTCAAATTTAGTCCTGCAGATCCTGAAGCATGTTGTTCTCAAGCCCCGCGTTCCGATCCCTCTCCAAGAACTTCACTTCGCCTACGCCTCCTTATTCCATCTTCGGTGATTTTGTGCCGGTGAGTCCCTGCGGCAACGTTTCTCCCGTGTCAACCCGCCGCAACAACCTCGCCGGAGTCCCTCTCGGGGGCGCACAGGGACCCCCGGCAGTGAGCGACCTCGCCCTGGCCTACGATGACGAAGGGACTCTACAAACCGTTGTGGATTTGTACGTAGTCGGGGCGATTTGCGTGATCGGGTTCTTTGGTAATGCCGTGACGGTGCTGGTGTTGAGGAGAGACCCGGGTCGGGCCAACAACACAACCAATTGGCTGCTGCAATGCCTGGCATTGGTCGACACGATGTTCCTGCTAACCTGCGTGCTGATACAGCCACTGAGGGCGATCAACGACTACACAGACTGGCTGCCGGTATAGAAACGAAGCTTATTTGTAAAATTGCTGGTGTTGTGCGAAATTTCTATCACTAGCGTTAGACTAATGCTATTTTGCTGTTAGACTATGATATTTTATTGAACGATAACGTGCAGTGTTTTAAAAGTGTTTCATTGCTTTCTCGTGGTTCACTTCTAGTAATAACTTGACGTTCATCAAAGTTTTGATCGAGATTTTGTCAACGCAAACTTTCCTAAAAATTGGTGCAAACCGTGAAGGGGCAACAAAATGGGGCCTGTGAACTACTATGACTTCTATGCTCTCAAAGCATCATTGCTGCTGAGCATCGGTAAAGAGTATTGACCCTCTGGGCTGGAGACATGGTAATTCGTTTCCAATTATTCCCCGGCTACCTGCGTAACGTGCTCTCAAACTCGTGCCTCCTAACTGCGTTGCCCACACCCTGCAGGCAGAGTATAATAGGATCGAGTGTTGGGAATGAATTACTATTGATATTAATTTTTCAAAGTTCTTTCGCAAAATAAAACCGTTCCCTGTTTTTGTTTTTCACATTATATTAAAAAATAACTAGATCTGTCACTGGATAGCTGAGTTTCTTAAGAATTTTTTTTTTCAATAGTGACGTCATAGTTAATAACTCACTAGATGTCACATATATACCAAAATCCGGTGATCTAAGCTGGGCAACTGCTAAGACCTTAACCTTGACCTTCAATGCCAAGATAGCGGTAATCATGAACAACATAATATAAACATAGACTATTCATTCGCATTACTACTGTATTCTAATTACTATGCTCGCAGGGTCTGCGCTCGGTCTACCCGCACATCGTGCCCTACATCTGGCCGCTGGCCGCCATCGCGCAGACGATGACCGTGTGGACCGTCCTGCTCGTCACGGCCGACCGCTACGTCGCCGTCTGTCGCCCGCTCTGCCGCAACCTGCGCAGCCTCGGCCGAGCCAAGGTAACTCCACGTTGGCTTTAATCTTCAGTCCGGATTGAGGTTTTAATAAAAAGAAATGTCAAAAGGAAAGATGCGTGATAGCATAAAAAGAGTGTCACCTCTTGCGACGGGACAAACCCTTTGTGAAGAGACAAAGAGACAGCTTCATTCTACTGCTGTGCTGACGCATTTGAGTAGCATTATGTTAACTGATGCGGTCATGCAGAATCAGTCAGCGACTGGCTCCGAGTGACTCGCGTGATATCTTTTGTTTGTTTGCTCCCCCAGGCTCTGACAAAAATCAAGACAACATTCCTGGCTTCTGCTGTATATGTAGACGCAAAACTAAATGTTTGAACAAAAACAATTCGCAACGATATCCTCTGCGCCAACAACGACCAATACTGCGTATCATGGTCCTCGCTGCTTATGCCTCTCGCTTTCACTTTCATTTAAAATACTGAAATGTGAGTGATGCGACTTGTGCCAATGTTTTCAGTTTACTTTGCATTTAATAAGCAGCCTTCAAACAACCCGTCCGAGTATTGTTCTTCTGCCATATGTCGGCCGAATAAAGCATACAACAATACCCGGTGTTAATCACTTCCACGTCAGTTCCACCTTCTCATCAACGATCTATATTCCCCTTCGCCCTTCATCCAAAATTCCCCACCCCTCCCCCCTACATCCCTACATCCCGACAAGTAAACCGTCAAACCTATATACATCATGTTGACATCATGTTCAGATGTAGGCCAATGTTGCACGTCTGCGTCAGGTGCTGACGGCGGTAGGCTGTGCACTGGCCGTGCTCTACAACCTCCCTCTGTTCTTTGAGCACGAGGTCGTCGTGCGGGACATCTGCCAGCAGCGCTCCGTCGAGACGGTCGCCACGGGGCTGCGCAACAACTTCACGTGAGCACACGCGTCATGACTTAGGCCCGTGACAGACACGGACGAATTCCGCGCGGGATCCGGTACAACTGAATTTAATGGCCAGAAACCATGAATTAATATCACATAGATAATTATTACACAAAATCTTAGTCAAATTTGAATCTTTATTATCCAGAAATTGGTTAGAATTAATTTTAATGAGTTTTAATTTTGGACCACAGATTGCATGTGAAATGTCATTCATGTCAATGATAAAAAGCAGCGGTACAAGGGCTCACCCTTAAGAAACGCCACTGTTTATGTTAGCAACTTGTAAACAATGTCCACATCTTCCCCGCCTATATATCAATTGCGACCTATGGCCATTAATTGTGATCTACTACTTAAAACATAGCTGATAATCCAATTATACACCATTTCTCTTCTTCCATAATCAGGTAATTTACGAAGCAAGATAGCATGATAAGCGGTATCAAATGCCTTCTGTATAACGAAGAAATACCGGCTACAAAAGCCAATTATAGATTCCATCTGTGGCCTCCAAATGCATGCTCATGGTTGCAAGTACATGTAGGCCCTATAATAAGCAACTGTATCTCGACGAGACACGCGATGCAGCTATCAAAGATTCTATTTTACAGCATCGTAGAGGGTTATGTAATTAAGCCTATAGGTCAGCAGTCAAATGAACATGAAGCACGCTTCATGGTCCAGCTTAAACGATGCTATGATCCAATCATAATATTACATAGTATCGTTTCACTTAGGGGCCTACGAAATGCAAGTTAATGCTATTTTACGAAAATGGTAAATATAATTGGAATCACTTGGTCTCCGATTTAAATCACGCCACAAGCGATATTGCTTGCACTTTTCCGTTCTGTCCTCTTCTTCCCCTCCTCTACTGTACGAGTAGGCATATGCGTTCGCCTTCCCTTACAACGTGATGCATAACCATTAGGCTATAGCAATCAACCATAGCGGCATTTATTATTCTCAAAAATCAACGCCATATATTTGCGCAAATTTAAAAGGCTGATAATTTCAAATTTGACGCAATCCCTCTCAATTTCCTTCAATGTTTGAAAATGTTATTCCTTCCCATGTTTCATTATTCATGCTATTCGCTGACATCTTTTTGTCTCCCTTGATTACATAGGTAGCCAACACGCTGTGTTCAGGGAATAAAAAAAGTATGTTTGTGAGCAATCCCTGAGACCAGGGAACAAAGAATTGGCTTGCAGCCCAGAACTCCTCGGGCGAGTCGCAAAAGGCGACTAAAGAAGGGGAGCGGTTCTGTGCCGGGTCTCTTGCACAGAATCGGACTGTTTATAGTCCTTGTGCTACACACGGTCCCTGAACGACAAAAAGTATGTTTGCGAGCAGCTACTTTCTGGTCTACAAAACGCTCTGCTACACGCTTTTCAGACACGTTTTGATTTTCAGACCCTCTGTTACACTCTGCTAGTTTGTTTGCTTGTTGTATAAAGGCACAGCGACACACGAGGGTCATTGTAGTGCCAGGCGATGATTAATGTGATTGTGTGTCGTCTACGTGCGGCGTTCAGGACCAACCTGATCAGTTACCGAAGTTAGTTCGGTCAGTTACCGAACTTAACGCGGCGTCGCTGATCTGCTTCAAATGCTCATTCACTGACCCCGAAGTGATGGAGGGCTGAGATCGGCCCTTGTTGTAGTCTCGCGGTGCATTTGCCGTGTACCTTTAAGCACACGTTGCCTCACCCCCCACCGCGCAGAGGCTGCACAATAGGACTTGACTCTGGCTTTTAAAAATTCAAGCCCATTGGGAGGGGGGGGGCTACACTCTGCTAGATACCTTCTGGTCTACAAGACGCTCTGTTGCACGCTGTTAGATACTTTTTGGTCTCTAAGACGCTGTCACACGCTGTTAGATACTTTCTGGTCTACAAGACGCTCTGCTACACGCTGTTCCGCACGGCCGGCCCCCTGGCGGCTCTCGTCGCCCTCAACGCGCGTCTCATCGCGACGCTGCGGCGCCGCGGTCGTCACCGCAGCCGCTGCCGCCAGGCGGGGCGGCGGGGCCGCCAGGGCCACAACGTCACCCTCATGCTCGTCGCCGTCGTCAGCGTGTTTATCTTCTGCGAGCTGCCCGACCTTGTGCTGAGGGTGGCCGCCAGCTGGGAGGAGCTGAGGGGCGTCACGTCCCCCGCCCCGGCCCCTAGGGCGGTCCTCGTGGCCGGCGATCCGGGGACTAGGTGGAAGAGAGATTTGGAGGAGAGAAATTCTGAATCTTCTGGAGGCAGGGCGTGGATTGGAAGCAGGGGTGGTGTGCTTGGCATGGAATGGGGAGGTGGCTGGGAAGAGGACGAGGGATCACATGGGATCGAAGAAGAGCAAAGTGGTAGGGGGTTGAACAACGATCTACTGAAGTACAGGTCAGCAGGGGTCCAGTTATGTTGTGTTGAATTGTGTGCCAAGGAAATCTGCAGGCGATGCGGACTCAATTTTTGCCAAAATTGCAAAGTTTTTTCTGATCGGGTAGTTACAACTTACAGGTATTTTTCTCTGCACATAACCCTTTCATCCACGCTTGAAATGATGCCCCATCTTGACACAAAACCAGAATAAATTGATGGTCTAAGCCATTTAATTATATTGCTGCCTGACAAAAATCTTACTTTCACTTAATGAATGTGAGAATAATTGCTTGTATTTTATACCAGCCAACTGAATCAAATTAACAATAAACGATGAATTTTTTTTCTTCGAGTCATTTTATGCACATTTTCTATTTTTACCTATTTAATTTTCATCAAATATTGCAGTTGAACTTTTAACACAATTACACTATAGTCAACAGATGATGTAATGAAGTCAAACCAAATGTTCCGATGGAAGGTAACATCATAATGTGATGAGTAATGTTACGAATCTGTTATTTTAATTACGGTCCGTGTAGCAAGCCGAGAATAGTACGATTTAGAGCGTAGCCTACGATAGAAATACCATTACAGACCGGAGGACGATATTTCAGTTATTTGGCGCGCCATGGCCTATTACTCCTGCAGTTCTTCCATCCGTTGTTGTTTGCGGATGCGAATGATAATTATTATTGAGTGGAGAAAAACAATAATAATTTGAAGCCGCTGATTATGAAATGAAAATCATCCGCTCAGCGCTCGTAAGGAATTGCCGATACGAAGTGCATTGACTTGAGTAGACTTAGAAAATAATGGCCTAGCTACTGACAACTACGCGATTCATTTCACAGCACAGTAACGGCGTGCAATATCCAGGTATTGTTCACCTTATTGCGCTCTGATACACACACACGCATTCCCCGCTTACACGGGGGCATTTGCAGCCATGGACACCCTCCCTCCACTATATCCTATCCGTCGCACCTTAACGTGTAATCTCTAAGCTTTCATATCTTTCTCTGTCAAACTTCTCCACTTCGTTATTCTAATCCCAAAAAAAAATTCCGACGAAATTCTTAAATACTAGCATCTTTCATTGTTTTCGTATCGAATACAACTTTGATTTGGATTTTTAACTAAACTGCGTATTTGGTATAACACGCGTGGCTATAGTGCTTAACTGATCCTAGATCTTATCTTGTTTTATATTTGTTTAGGCTACGTTCTTGACACCATTCACCTGCGTTTGTGTTTCTCTACATATCCGTGCATTACTGAATGGCGCTACGAACATGTAGGCTTACACCGTGTTCCGAAGAAACTTGGAATACTCGAAACGTTGTCATAACCGGTCAAAAGTTATCAGATTGGTGCGAATTTTTCCATACTACAACTGCAGCCAGATTAACACCAATTTGTAAATTTATAGTTAAATTTGAGACATTTTGCCACAATTATGCTCGTTTGAGAAAAGTATCGACAAAATAGAGTTTAAACACTAGTTTTGTGTTCCGACAGTCATGTGGTTATGTGACATCGTTAATTACCTGTCGACTCTTAGACGTATGCCTGGTAATTGGCAGCTATTTGATCACAAAATCATAAATCAAGCAATCAGTGGCGTCCACGTCGTCTGTCATCCGTACGCGAACAAGGTCGAACATCAGTTCTGCAACTTGTGTGTGAATTTCTGGGCTGCTTGTTTGCAACTTGGCTTTAGGCAGACAATATATAGCAACTAAAGTTTGTGCGGACAATAGGTTACGTAGAAACTAAAGTTGAAAACTTGATTTTGTCGGTAGGCCCTACTGTTTTTAAAACGCGCGCAATTTTCACTAAATGACTCAGATTTGTCTACAAATGTGCAAGTTAACACTAGAAGGACCGATGGGGTCAGTTTGACCCTTTTTTTCGGTGTTCACGCCTTCGCCCCCTGAATCGTGGCACGTCTGTCATTTCATGATATTCTCGACCCCTGGGGACTATATACTGTGCAATAGCTTCAAGTCTCGAGTGTCTTTCATTTTTCAGATAAATGAACAACAACCTAGAAGGAGCGAAGGGATCATTTTGACCTCTGTCATTTATTGCTGTTCTACAAACAATTTACTTGTGTTTCTCTGCAATATTTTCCCGGTAATCTACCTACGTTGTAATTGGTTGAATAAAGTCTTGACTCTAGGGTCAAAAAAACAATAATGCAAAACAAGCATATATAATAGAAACCTATTTTGCGTATGAATAATAGCTATTTTTGCTTTGAGAATAACCTTAACTCAACACCGTGCGGTTGATACCAACCACACGGTACTGTACCTCGGCAATACTTTGTATTGAATTAGTCTGTTGATGTTGCATCGGATTCGAAGAAGATTCCTGAGACGATAGAGCTCTACAACTTGACAAAATATTGTGTTGATGTTGTCCATCAAATGGTTCGCAAATATATTCGGTCAATGCTTCATCGCCTTGGTGGTCTGGGCAAGTATTCTTTACATTCTGGACCTTGCGGCCATCAATGCCTAAATATAGTACAAGGAGACAACTGGAGCCTCCATCAAGCGTAGAAAATTCATCCTGAAGCTCGTTGACGAGTTGAGTAAACCGTATGCTCACCATGGTTGAGCCACTTTTGCCACTTTTGCCACTTTTGTCACTTTTTTCACTAGTCGAACATATGAGCTACTGCAAATCTCTTGCATAATCGATATGGTAGATGAAGCGGACATGCAAGTCGAAGAAACAAAGCGCCCCAAATGTCAGATTCCCAATTGTAAGGGCCCTACGGCAACAAGACTGCACGTGACACTGTTCGGTGTGCAAGAAAGCTGTTTGTGGGGTACGTCTGCACTGCACCGGCGCTCACCCGCAGCATTTGGGTTGGCTGTGATAGCAGTGACTCGGATGGCAACAATGTCACCTAACCTACTCGCTTGAGTATATTATGACATGAGATAGGCCTACTATGCAAACAGCAGTCCTACGTACTTTTCGTCCCTAGTATTGTTCAATTCATTCCTATCATGATATGTTATCGTAAAAATATTGCTCTTATGTTAGTGTTTGTTGTTAAACATTGCTCTTAATTCACACTACAGTATTTCGAAATATGAATAGACTATGAAAACCTCTCGATGAATTGAATTGGAGAGAGATTTTAAAACAGGAAACACCTCCTAGAGTCAGAGGTTATTCACGCATTGATACATTTGAAAATTCAGCACAATGATAGGTTTAATATATTCATTTTATGCATGGTAAACCATTGAAGATCAAATTTGCCCCTTCGGTCCGTCTAGGAGTTTCGGAATGTTGGTCCTTCTAGTGTTGATATGGTTGCAGTTGGTGTGCATAAAATTTCAGGTCAATTCTGATAATTAGATCTGATAGCTATGACAACGTTTCCAGCGGCTAGTGTTCATCGAAACAAGGTGTAGGCCTACATGTGCAATCCTATCTACTATGCATGTACACATGCATTCATCTCCGCTTTCTGTAAGTTCCTATGCATTTACCCGCATGTTCCGGACTTTCATTTCCGCCATATACGAGTGCGCCTGTCTGTGTCAATGTGGCTGTTTCTTTCTGCCATTTTCTAAAACGAATATAGGTTCGGGCAAAGAACGCATTGTGAATGCTATTTGACAACCAGCAGTTACTGCGGGCGACCTAATGGAAACCTAGGAAGGCGCCCAGATGCCACAAAAATTTGCGGCGCCATTAGAAGACATAATTCCACTCGGTCACCTGATTTAATTATAGGCGCTTCTGATTAAGCACGCCTAATATTCTGCAAGTAAGTTCTGAACATATTCCAGCAAATGCATTATTTATTGAACGACGCTTAGCGCCAGGAGTAAATCGAAGTTTGGTTTATTCGCTTGCATGTTTCAAAACAACGCTATGAAATCACAAGAAGTGATGTAAAAACTTTTCTGACGGTTGTGCCTACATAAGATAACCTCGTTAGAAAGACACAGTAGCGCAAAAAAAAGCTATAACTTTATTTAATGTTGATTGATTTTCAAATTTATTTATCACTAGAACGAGGACTAAATATCCAACGAATTGCTTATAAGATAAAAATTTCAGACCAATCTGATAACTTTTGATCGAGTTATGACTAGTTTAAAGTGCCGTACTATCAATTTCATCGGGACACCGGGTAGCCCATAATAGTAGCAGGTATACGGCGCTTAAGACGATTAATCAGAGTGTGACTATACACGAAGTAATTTGTTGAGTAACCCCTTGCAGCAGCTTGGGTAAATACAGACTTAAATATAGCGGCGTGTTGTCGTGAAAATGTGGGCGCACCCACAGTATTAGCCTAATACAATGTCGATATCCCATGGCCAAATAATATTAAGCCTTTTTAAAATTCTATGTTAAAAAACAAAATTTAATTAATAAGATGTTGCACCTTTAGCAAGTTGGCCCACAGGTAAAAACTTAATCAGGTTATTGGCTCTTTGTTTTTAGTTTTCACTAAAATTTGTGCTTAATTCTTCCAGTCTTTCAAATTTTGGGTCCAAGAGTTCTCTCTATTTAAGTGATTCTGACCCTAGCTTTTTTTTAACTTTTTACTTTTTTTTTATTATATAGTTTATGTTTTATATATTTGTTATATTATGTATATATACTTTAGTATTTTTTACTTATTTTATTTCGTCTCTCGTTCCATCCTGCAGCAACAGTCTGACGAACATGCTGCTCGCCTTCAACTCCTCCATCAACTTCCTCATCTACTGCCTCGTCGGCACCAAGTTCCGCCGCATTCTCCTGCGCCAGCTCCCCTCCTGCTGCCCCTCTTCGTGTCCCACCTGTTGTCCCCCATGCTGCGACCCCTGCTGCGTTATTACCCCGTCCCGCCGCTCCTCCCTATCCCCCCTCAGCGCTGCCGACTCCACTCGCCCCACCGTGACTCGTCGTCATGACGACTGCGACCCCGTCGGACTGGGCGCTGACTACGACCAGGCAGGCGGGCCTAGGGACGGGGAAGCCTCGGCAGGGCTAGGAGTCAGAGGTGCTAGGCTCTCTAACGGGAGTAGATGTATGGGATGGCGAATGGAGGTCATACCACTAACTGCATTCGGAGCGAGACGACACGTGCCACGACAACCCTGTCGGACAGACGATAAGCACGTTGACTTCGCGCTAGCCGGGTCCGGAAGGACTGTCGGGGCGTTGAGGGCAGGTCGTATCGATACAATGGGACTGAGCGACAGCGCTCATGACGTCATATATGGCGTTGATGTCATCGTGGGTCACGTGGTCGCAGCTACTATGGGACTCATGAAGGGGGTAGAGGTCGCTTCAGTATTTGAACGGTCAGAGACCAATGAGATCACAAAAGAATCAGATTTGATACCCAGTGCTTGCGACGATGAAGTCATAGAGGTTGCCGACATGCTGTCTGAGTGTGACGACGTCATGGCAACAGACACAAAATGAGAGCAACAAGTCGCGCTCCCTTTTATTTTACTTTTTTCAGCCCCAGCACGTTAGGCCAAGTCTGGTGCTCCGCCATCCATGCTCCAACTTTGACTCCAATGGGGGAGTTTACGGCCTTTTCAGGTTTGTTATCTAGCTTGAATCCTGACCTTCAACTGAGTTCAGGCCCTCCTAGAGCGCTCCGGTTCTGCTGGATCTTTACCTTTGTAGGCAGCAGGGAAAGGGTGACACAATTTTGTGACAATTTATTGTCCGATCCGACCTCCCTCAGGCTGCGTCGGAACTCAGGATGCTTTCGGAACTCAATTAAAGTCCCATCCGGTTTGGGACTGGGCACGCCCGAGAATTGAATTCTCTGTTGAGCTAGAGCGGAGATTGAACCCCGAACCTGTAGCACCGCAGTCCAGTGGCATACCACTAGACCACGCAGACACTGCTAGTGTAGTAGGCACCGCTCCCTGTAGTAGATGACGTCGAAGATAGGCAAGGCCCAAATTAATGACGCTTCTGCACGCGCTATGCATGATATGAAAGCGCTGATAATGATGGTGTGACTATAAGCAGACTCCTGCAATTGGCAAGGTGGCATGACATTTGATGTCATAAGTTAAGGGCATAGAAAGTGTGTAATTATAAGTTCCTATATCTGTAGTTTGAAATAGGATAAGTGTG
Organism: Chamaedrilus cognettii; assembly: GCA_034695025.1. Taxonomy (NCBI): domain Eukaryota; kingdom Metazoa; phylum Annelida; class Clitellata; order Enchytraeida; family Enchytraeidae; genus Chamaedrilus; species Chamaedrilus cognettii. The sequence continues at coordinate 17,339 of JAQIWG010000044.1, read as the reverse complement.
TAATCTGCAAATGAGAAGCTATAAAAGTAAGGTCAGAAATAAAGAAGTACTGTCACAAATGCGCTCGTCAATAAATATTATGCAGTTTCTAGCGTCCGCATGCGAGACAGGAAAGTCTGAAAAACAGTATTGTTTTTGATATAGACTAAGGCCTAGTACGGTTATGGGCCGGCAAAGACATTGCCTTGACATATATATAGGCCTATACTGCCCTGAAAAGCAAAAAGACACTATCTACAGCTTCGTAAAGAGCGTAGATAGTGTTTTCTTGCTTTTCTGGGCAGTATAGCTGGGGCTTACTTTTGGGAAAACTCACATGTGCAAATCATGTGGTTTTTCCGCCATGAGGGTTTACTTTTTAGGAAATCCCCGTTCGCGAGATCTGCACGCAAAAAATCTTTCGTGGAAGCCGCAACTGAAAATTATGTTAATTAGAAATTCAGAAATTCCATAAGCCTATCGAATTTTGGTCAATAATGTTTAGTTATAAAAACCTTAGACCGGATACCTAAAAACCTTAGAATACCTAACAACCTTATTCAAACAACTTCTACGAACTTGTCGTGTGTGGAGAAAACAGGACGATCGATGAACCAGCGATGACCCTCGCCGTTGCATGTGACAATGTGACGTCAATCACGTCCCGCGAACAATGTGTGGCGCCACCTGCCTTCGCTAATGACGCGACGAGAAACAGCGGTGTAGCGGCGAGTGAATTATTCCATTCATCTGTCGCGTGCTTGGCTGTCGCTAGTCAACGCCTTGACGAGTACCATATTGGCCTAATCCTGACAGCTTTTGTCGTGTGCTTTGCTATAAGCTTATCCAGTGAAGATTTCTATTTCTAAAGACGCGAGGTGCTTCTTAAAAAACTTAAATGAACGTAGGCTAACAAACCACATGACAAAATAAGCTGGCAGGAGGAATACTAGTATGGTATCCGTTACGGCCGTTGGCCGATCGACCGTCGCGAGGATCGACTGTGCAACAGTCCAACAGACGCGCCTCGGTGGCCTGTCTCAGTATGTGTCTGGGGCTCTGGGCTCCATCGCTTCCATGACATTCCAAACCAGTGTTCGCATCGTCAATTACGACTGCCGTGGATCACACGTTGAGAAAATGCCTCACACGTTGAGAAAATGCGCACGTAGGCTCACTGGATCTGAATGCCAGTCCACGACGGCATCAAGTACAAACTGGATAGGCCAGCTGGCAACTCATAATCTCGTCTGTTCTATTATTGGGTTGCAAATTGCAATTGTCAATTGATACTGAATTATTAAATGATGCGGCAAAAACATGACGATAAGCGCGAAGAACGCAAATGTTATAAAAATTGGGGGTACATTGTCACGGAAGGTAAAAAAGTTGAACAGTTCAAATATCACGTATGCACGTTCAAATATCTTTGAGCATGGATAGCAGGGAGATGTGAAACAGATATAAAGACGAGTACAGAAATGGCAAAGGATGCCTTTGGCAGGAGAAAAGGAGTTGACTAAGGCCTAAGGGATGTCATGAGCAGGAAAGTGAAAAAGAGGATCGTCTGGGCAGTGATTTGGTTTGTGCACTTCATGCTGCGCTGAAACTTAAAACTCTGGGAAGGACATAAAGAGAATAGAGGCATTTGAAATATGGGCATGAATGAGAAAGGATAGGATTAGCTGAACAAAATATATAACAAATGAAAAGGTAGGCTATTCAGAAGAGTGATATAAAAGACTGATTGAAGCGACAGAAGAAAGAAAAACGGGATTGGGCATGTAATAAAAGGAGAGGGACGATTGATTAATTTGCCGCTGCTCAACCTATCGAAAAGAGGAGCCCTATAGAAGCGAGTATTGAGACTATTCGCCTTTTGCTTTGATTTCAACGTGTATAACAACGGAGTTTGCTCTGTGCACATACCACGCCCACTTCAAATATCACTCATAATCTTGACTAACCATAAACTCTGACCCTAATCCTGATCCTTACATGGATCATCTCTGATCCTAATCCGATCCTAACGGGGCCCTAACACTAATTTGAAAACGAAATAAATTTTCTCGGGCGATGATTGAGTTGTGCAATCAATCAAGCAGCCAATCAAACGTTGACGTGCACAGGGGAAAAGCCGCCGCTAGCCGCTTCTATATTTCATGTTTATGTGAGGACGGCACCGCTGGATATCTACCGGACGACTGACTGATGCGTATAGCGGCATAGGCCTAAAATAATTACTAGACTTGTGTTGTGTTGTTAAAAGCATTCAAAGGAATTCAACCAACTTCACTGAATTTTTTTCAGAAGTAACAGCCCTATTTAATTAACCACAGCTATATGTAAACCATTTAGGCCCAGTTGTTCAAAAGAGTTATTTGGTTTTAAATAGTCATAGAAAAAAATGAAGTCACGACCCCATCAGATCTGCAAATTAGATCCAGGATTGTTTGAATAACAGCCAACATTGGGGAGTTATTCCAATAATCCTGGATCGTTCAACTATGGTTCAAATAACTCTCTATTGAACAACTCGGCCTTAATATTCCAAACGCAATGCGAATCACAAAAATTAAATAAGCTTATAGGGCCTACTTATCATTATACAAAAGGTGTTTGACACTATCAGCAGACATGCTTTTGCTAAATAATTTAAGAAAAAATCTGAATGTCAACATTGTTACATCGAACATCTCACATACACATTATGCCTGTTATGCCTGTCTTTCCCAATATAGAGCCACCCCTCAGAGGCATGGGAGGGGGCTAAAGCATTTATAATTTCCAGTGAGCAGGGGGGCAAGGGGGCAACAAGAAGGAGCAAATATTTAATTTCTGGGCGGCAGAGGGGGCAAGCAGGTCAAGCAGGCACATTGTCCCCCTGCTCGCCCTCATGCCCTCAAGCTACGGGCCTGGACAGGAAATTCCATCAGATGGAAGAATTCTCCTCCTGAGCAATGTATTCTGTCAACGTGTTCGTCTCAAGAAGAACCAGGAGACATTCCGTGCCATCCGACGCCTGAATTCAACAAATAGCCATAGAAAGACATAATCATGAATTTAGCATATCTATAAACCTCTTTAGCCTAGTTCTACCAAAAGGACAATGTTTGAAATCTTCAATGTAATTAATTTATTTTCAAATTTTCAAGGTACGTAATCAAATAGTGAAGAAATATCAAAAACATCTGATAAGGTAGGATTTTAACCTTCACTGGTTGTAGTATTGAAGGAGTAACTCAGAAGTGGGATACAAAGAAGTATAAGAAGAATGAGTTCGTCCATTTAACGTGCATGTAAAAATTTCCGAAATCTGATCCCCGACCATACAAAGTATACTTTTTGGTCCCCTCCCTATAATAATGCTGTATGCTGTGAAACTCTAGAGCGTAGATATTAAATGGAGTATTAAGTATGTATTTATTATTATTATTATTATTATTAAGTTTTAATTATGAGTACTAAGTACTCAATGCAAAATAACGGACCTTCTTAACTCGGATCAGTTTGTGATCCTTGAACTCGACGAGCTGGGTCCTCAGTGTCAGCTCACTGTTTACTAGGAACGCTTCGCGACAGCGCTGATACAGGTCTGGGAACGGCAAACCTGAAACAAGAATTTTGCAGAGCTCTAAAAACAATAAAATTTATGACAAGTATGCAACATTTGAGTATATATATAACGGTCTAATCTATTTTAATTCACATTTACTATTCAAACATAAAATTTTTATAGAACGTGGTCAAAAGAGAAACAAGTCAAGCACAGAGGAACCAAGAGAATAAATCAAGAGAACAAACAAATCACAGATATCACTTCCACTCATCCCTTGACCCATCCAGTGAACTTGGTCTTTGAGGCACTACTTTTGATGATGTCCACACAATCCTTCTCCACTGCTCTCTGCCCTCTGCGCTCGTGACCAGGAGTTGCACAGCAACTAATAGTAAGTCTCTCCTGTCCACTCCCACACTCAGTATCTAATTTATTCTTGGTCTCCCCGTTTTCATTTCTCATTGTCAGCATAGTATTGTGTTTGCGATGCTACTTGACCTGCTGATCTGAACAAAAAGAAAAGTTTTCTTCTTTTTACTGTTGGTAGTAGTCTATTGTTTTCTGTTCATCTCGTTATATTGAAAATTCTTTCCATACCGTACCTCATTCTTAGTTCTACGTGCTATCTATGGTTTATTTAGAAAGCGTCAGCATTCGGTAACACTTCATCTCAAATGCTGGTATCTTCGTTTTGGCTAATGTCCAATTGTTCAGAGTGTCCATGTTTCACAGCCATATAACAAACTGAGTGCTTGTAAGAAAAGCAAGAAAGTAAAATCTTCCATCTATTTCCATATCAGCCAGTTCACCGCTACCAGTGTCATAATCTTGCTTTTCACTGCAGTAATAAATACTCATGCCATAAGCTTTTTGATGCTCAATACAAGCGGTTTTCAAGGTCTTTGGGCTCTTCTTGTGTCTCACCTGTGACAACAACACCGTCAACGAAGCGTTAACAGACTGTCCGACTCGTTACACTAAATATGAAAAATCTGAAATCAAATTTTAAATCGCACTGTTTGTGATCAGAAACAATACGGATTTTTGTAGGTTAGGGACCATGTGCAGCACAAAAAGGCGATACACAGTACGGTTCTGTGCAAGAGAGCCGGCACCAAACAGCTCATCCTTCATTAATCGCCTTTTACAACTCGCCCGAGGAGCTCTGGGCTGAAAGCCAATTCTTTGTTCCCCGGCCTGCAGGGGTTCAGATACAATACATACACATTACAAATGTCAGGATGTTAAAGATACAATTTCTCTCGCCCCATTCGTACCCTGGTAGCTGGAGTCGCCGGCGTGATTCAGCTGATGTTTGGCGAGCAAGGCAAAGATGCCGCGTGCGTTGGAGGTGAGGCTGCACATGACGTGCGCCACTGCGCTGAGCGCGAGCGCACCCGTGTGCCGCACAAGCATCGAGTCCTCGTAGGACGTCTCGTCCGTGTAGTGCTCAAACGTAGTGACGTCATGCCAGACCCAGCGCAGGCGACTTGCCTTTATCTGATCCCACACTGCCACAGCGAAACGACGAACATGAACATACGTATAGGCCGATATTGAAGTGGATACCATGAAAATCTTAAATATTCCGAAATCTCAAATTATGTGTCTTAAAATTAATTTTAGACTTACATGCTGATAATCTAATTTCAGTTAATACTGTCTGCTTACGTGGTGGCCTCATAAAAAAATACCCAAGCAAATTTATGATAACTCTGCCAAAAATTGACACTTTTGCTTCATATTTTCTTATGTTGCCAGGTAATGTTGACAGTTCTAAGTCCTTAAATTTCAAGCGAAAATATTCATGCATTAAAAAGTTCCGAAAGTTGTTGCAAAAAATTCAAAAATGCAATCACCCTGTATAATAATGCCAACAAAATATTTCTTGCACCTCAATTAATTATGCCCACATTCAATTTTGTTGCTAAAATCATTTTTTTCATTGCACCCTGATCAAATGTCACGCAGATACTGGTATAACCTTGATCATGACGTCATCTGCCTACAAATTCTTAGCCTGTAGGCTGTATCCAAAAGTGCACGCCGTTCCGGCCCAGGCCAACTGGCTTAGTCCTAAATTCATAATGTCCTAGCCGATATCTCCACTAGCACCCAGATATTAAAACGAGACAAATTCCCCAGATTTAAACTCACTTGATCATGATATCATGGAAGTGACGCTTGAAACAAGGCAAAACTCAAGACGGTACTGGAGGCAATCTAGACCAACTTGCTGCAGATACCAATCGACAATGCTGTCCTTCAATTCAACAAGAGGCTCAACCTATAAGAAGTAAACTCTTAATCAGCGCAGACAGTGTCCACTTCAAACATCACCCTTAGTTTTTGAGACAACAAATTGACTTTTTCAGCACCATGAAATTATTTAACTCAAGGGGATCGTTGTGATTCCCTTTAGTAAAATAATTTTATTTAACTGAAGGGAATCGTTGTGATTCCCTTTAGTAAAATAATTTGGTGGCCCTGAAAAGAGCAGATTCATTCTCTGGTAAACTGAAACTAATGTTCAAAGTGATTTTCAAAGCTATTTGTTCAAAATTCGCTCAGATGTTGAAATTCAATTTTGTAACCTAAAATCTTCAAGTCGCTTTAACGTGTGGTTGAAAAAAAATTCTGCATTTTCCAGCGCAACTTTCATCATTTAAAATGCATTTAATATGCATTTAAAATGCATAAATAATATTTTCGCTTGAAATTTGGAAACTTGTGCCAAAATTATCTCAGCTCCGATCCCCGCAAATATGAAGCAAAAGTGTTAATCTACTGATTAAGTGTTAGTTCTACGACACACTGTATTTCATTTAACGTTGATGATATGGCTTTTTAGTTCAGCAATAATTAGCAAAGATAGGCATACAAACAAAAATACAAACCATTTTTAATTTTCATTTATCTCACGCTACAATTTAACACTTAAAATATTATATCAAAAGCTACAGAAACATCACATTTCAAAGGATGTCCCACTCTGTACGACTGTAATAGTGCAGCACTGTCAAGTCAACCAATGGACCGCGCTCAAACACATTTTAATTTTCATGACGAATATCTTTTAAAGTTGATGTTGTTCTGTTCATCATTAACGAAGAATAGGCATACAGGTACACAAAAATACAAAACACTTTTTTATCCTCCTCCTCCTCCTCCTTATTCGCTTGAGTAGCAGCGGCTCGTGGCAAACTCCCGCCAACCATCCCTGTCCATCGCCATCCTCAACACCTCCACTAGGCTCTTGCCCTGCAGGTCCCTCCTTTTTTTATCTCATACTTAATTCAATACTTAAAATTTTCACGGGTCTCAAAGATCGCAATACTGAAGCGTCGTAAGGGGTGTGTAAAGTGTGCAAGCGCTTGGCCCAACAAAATCTTGCTGGTCAACGAAAAGGTAAAAATACAGCCTGCGCGGTTGAGTTTTATACCAATCACCCCTACCTCACGCTGATTGTATTTTCGCTTTTTTGTTGACCAGCAAGATTCTGCTGAGCCAAGCGCTTGCGCACTTTACACGCCGCAGAAGTCAACTGATAGGCAGCAGTAGCACATACACAGTGGAGCATTGATGTGGTCGATGGAGGCAATGATGTGCAGGCCGCGCGTCTGTGCAAGCAGGCTCAGCGCTGCCTGAGTCTTCTCTGAGCGCAGAGTGGCACCATCTATGTTGTGCACCACAAGGTACCAGTCTCGATAGTCTGCATGCACAAACACTCACGCACTCAGAAGGCTCCACGAACGAGTTTAGAGCTGGAGATGTGGCAAAGATTTAAACAAAATCGCAATAGCTAATTAAACAGCAAACCTGCCAAAAAGCGAATTACAACAATGTTTTAAACAGTGCTGATGAGCTGTATACGATACAGCCCTCATAGAATTAATATCAGAAGTGGTGTGTACGCCGGCATATGCGATTGTGTGATATACGCCTGAGTATGCGATCAAATGTTCTCACAATACAGATCTTCAATGTATCTGCATTTTTTAAACGATACAACAAAAAAACACAGATGTTGTGATTGCTTGTCTCTTACCGCCTATCGAAAACTGTTTGCGTATAAAGTCGCACTGGTCTAGGACGCTTGAGAATGAACCGACATGCTTCAGAAGTTCCTCTGTGACAGCATTGAGGATCTGTCAAGAAATCAGCATCTGATCCTCAGACAGTTATTCTATATTTGAAAAACACTCATGCAGATGAATTACTACTTAGCATGCAATTTACACTCTAATGCTTGTTCTCTTCATCATAAAATCCATGCAATGTTTATAGTTCAACTATAAACTAGAAAGCATACAAAAACTTTAAAGCATCTATAGGCGAAATCCTTATCACAACTTTTTGCATGAATAGCGTTTACAGCATACAGTTCAGCTATTTTTTCAATACGTACTGACAGCGTCAGTTATATCAAATACGTTTGACTATAGCGTCAAAGACAGACACAACTTAATTTAGTAATGTACAGCTGTAAAGTTTAGTGAAAGTGAAACTAAGCAGCGAGATCCAGCATAATATAGCTGGATGCAATATGTAAATGTTGGAGAACTACAAATTATCAGAGAAATAGCAATAACGTTTTATTCTAAAAAGCAGTAAATTTAAAAAGCACATTCACCAATCAAACCAAAAGTTCATACAAAAAACAAACAAATAAGGTGAAATAATTTAAAAGAAATCAATTTTATGCTTCTGGAAGCGAGCAATGCTAAAACAATACCAGACAAAGCTAGTAGAGTCACCTGTTTAACTGTCAGGCTAGGGAAGTAACCATTGACAACAACGTGTGTGCAGTCGGCGAGCATCGTCATTCTGAATTCCTCCACCAGGCGGCGCTTTGAGCCAACCCCATGCAGCAGCAGGTTGAAGCCATGACTACAAGAAAATGAGTTCAACTTACTCAGCAACTAGCCTCTTAATAAAACCTAGTTGCAACATAGCAAGGCAAGGCAAAAAATTAAATTCTTCATTAAACGTGAGTCTACTGTTAATCTTTGTGCACTGGATATGAGCAAAGCCTTTGACAAAGTCAATAGATTTGCGCTCTTCATTAAACTTATGAACCTGAAATGTCCATTAGTCTTGATCAACATAATAGTTTGCTGGTATGACAAGAATTTTGCTTGTGTGAAATGGGGAGACCACTTTTCTCCATTTGTTAGGCTTGTAACAGGTAGGAGACAAGGAGGCACAATGTCACCTTGCCTCTTTGCGATATTTATCAATGACGTCATTGTCAAGCTGAAACAATCTTCTCTAGGCTGCCACATTAGAAACATCTTCTTCAACGCCTTCATGTTTGCTGATCATTTGTTGTTAGCATCAATATTGATCACCAATTTACAGCTCATGGTAAATATTGTCCAGTCGGAACTTAACTGGCTGGACATGATATTTAATGTGAAAACATCTGTACGTTCGCGAATTGGCAAGCGATTTGATGCTGTCAATATTACATCAGCTGTCATCAATATTACACAACTGACAAACGTATTGCATGGGTCAAAGAAATGCACTACTTAGGCCTATATTTTATTGCTGCAGCTACATTTAAATGCAACTTCCATTATGCGAAAGTGTCTTTCTTCAGAAGTTTGAATGGTGTATTAGGTAAACTGGGAGCCTCTCCGGCCCCTAGCATTGTTCTATATCTTGTTTCTGCATATTGCAACCCGATTTTATTTTATGGGCTCGAATTCACTGCGCTTGAGTAAGGCAAAATATAGTGGCATAAGCTATCCGTGTAATTTTGTGTACACCAAATTATTTTTGACCTTTGATAAAAATGTAATAACCCTGTGTCAATATTACTGCGGAGAACTGCCTTTGACTCACGTGGTTGACTTGCAAACATTAATTTTTACGTCAAGCTTAGTGATAGTGATTTATGCCCTGCCAATATTTTGTTCAACTGGTTTGGCTATCAAGAAGCCATCGATCTATTAAATAAAAATTGGATGGACGAGTCCGTGGCGCTTAAGAATTTCAAGCTAGGAATCAAACATTCATTTCATAATACTTGCAGTATTCTCAACAATATTCTTTGTATTTTCGTCTTATTAGCGGTGTATAAAAGCAGATCATAGAAGATAATCGATATTACTCCATTTACACCCAAAATATGGAGAACTTTCTAATATCATCAATAATCATTGTCTCTCTCTCTTTAGTGTCATATTGCCGGTGTTCATCCCTTAGGCTACTCATTGTCGCCGCAATAAAAAAAAATATATTTTAAACAAGTTATTTTTTTGCTTCTTTGCGCGTGTGACGATACCCAGCTACTTACCAAGCAACTACAAAAAATTCTGAGGTTAAAAAAAGCTTTTCAAACAAAAACTTTGTATGGTTACCATATAAGGCAATACGTAAGGCAGGGAAGTGACTATCCGTCTCTAAAGCAAGGAACTATGTAACCATATATCTATTGCCCTATGTTGTTAACTTCTGTCTTGAACATATATGGTGGTGTATAATCAAAGAGAAACTAGGAGTGGTAGAAACGTGCAAATTGAAAATATGGAGCATCTTACTCTATCTACCGTTGCGAGTTTTGACGTAAATTGTTTTTTGCATTACCGAAACAACGTAATTATCGTAATTACTGCTTTTCGGTAATGGGGAAGAACTGAAATCGCAACAAACATAGACATATGAGTGCTGCCCAAGGATCCGCAAATCTTTCAGAGAAAAAACATAGAAAATATTTTAAATGATTAACATTTGCGAAATAAAATGTTTCAAAGACGAACACAAACACAGAAAAAAACCATGTTATAGTAATTGTCTCATAACAGAGCATTCCCGTAACCTTATAGCCGAAACGCAATTACCGTAATCACCAGTAAAGTTACTACTAACAACGCAAATCTCAAGCATAACAAGCAATGTCTCCCTTAAATCGCGCTGCTGCGCCAAAGCGTACCTAACATTCAAGCTCAGCACAACTTAACAAAAAATTAATTCATATCCATCGTAACTCTATCATTCTTGGCAGTTACCGGACTCTACCCACCCACTCCGGTTGTGAGTCCCACTCAGCAGTTCTAAATAGTAATAAAAAATAAAAAATTGAAATTTTTGATTTTTGAAAAGCTGAATTGCCTGACTTTGCTCATCATTTTTGCTAAGCCACCTCGGCTTCTTAGAGGGAAAGCTGATTACACAAATATGTTCGTCACTACCGACAGCTTTGACACTGACCACATTTGCAGCATCCACTTGTTGAAGTGGCGCCGGTAGCCGTTGAAGAGCGCCTTTTTCTCGACTGCATACTCTGGCGCGACGTCGCTCAAGGCTGCGCTGAGTTCGGCTGCGTCGAGGCGCGGAGTCTCGAGGCGCGACAGCGTGCGATCTGACGTGTGCGTCGCACCACTCTGCGCCTCAAAATAAGACTCTATCGTTGCCACCTGAAGAAAATAGCATCATAAGTTGAAGTAAAATATAGAAATAATGCAGACTTATAAGCATCCGATAGATTCACTGATATGCACAAAAATTGAATATCATAATCGAGTCATTCCATATCAATTCAATCAATGCTGCCCTGAAAAAATTACATGAAGAAATTTGTCACAGAAATTGTTTTAATTAAAGCACTCCTGACAGAGATTTATCAAGGCGCTGTGGTGCAGTGCAGAGGTTCTCACAATCGTGGTTGTGATGCCGCTTGCTCTGTTGGTGTGACCATACAGCTGCATCTTCCGCCTTTTCACATATTTAACGTTGTCCTTTTTGATATAAGGGATTCCTATCGCGCTATAATTTGAGATACTTCCTCCCTCACTGGTTTATTTGCGCGGTGGTCTTTATATCATATTTTCAAAGTTCTTCTCAGACATCAGAGTTCAAACAGAGGCTAACAGCATATCACTTCAAAATTTCATTAAGATAAAGCAAAAACTTAAAGCCACCGTAACTTGAAAATTCCCTTAGATGTTAAATTTATGCTGCGTGAAGTTCCGTTTTCAACGCGCAATAATTCTATTTCCAATGGAAATCAAATAAATTGCTGCCACTCGTCCACCATTTTGGCATATCTCGCTACCTTATAGGTAGCGAGATATGCAAACATGAATGAATGCATTGAATGCATGTATCTCGATACCTTATAGGTAGCGAGATACTATTCAAGGCTATGCTTCAGGTGATCTTGGAATATGCCCATAGTGTATTCTTCCAATGGGCAGTGCACCCCTGCAGGCTGGGGAACAAGGAATTGGCTTGCAGCCCAGAGCTACCCGGGTGAGTCGTAAAAGGCAACCAAAGAAGGAGCGGTTCTGTGCGGGCTCCCTAGGACAGAAGCACACTATACATTATACAGTCTTTGCGCAACACACGGCCCTGAACTACAAAAAACAAAAACAAAAACAAATGAGCAGCGCTCGCTAGGACGACGCTAGTCAGAACACGGGTGAATAATGATGCAGGCTACATGAGGACCCGATCAATAGCCTAGTATAGGCCTACTAATGTAGCGCTGTCAGTTAAGCGCTGATATCCTAGATGGCTCCCGTCACTGCATTATGATCACTGACTGGATCCCGCTGGATAAAATATGACTTCTATAAGTCAGTCAAAGGGTGCAGGGGCTGAACTTCATTTGGACAAATTAATGCCATCAGACTTATTTTTAAGTTTTCATGTATCTGTTGTCAACAATCAATTATTTCTTAGCAGTGCTCAGAGAAACTTCCGGTGCAAACAATCTTCTTCCTCTTTCGAAGAGAATAAGTTAATTATTTTTACGACACTGTGCCTTTCCTCTATTTTATTTTTATTTCTAAAGATCTCTTATAATCCTAGCAAACCTCGACGACATCATCCTTGTTCTTTCTCGGCCGGCCTCGCTTGCCGATGGCAGTCGTCGCAGCTGACCCGGCCGATGACCCAACCTTCCTCCCAGGTGTCGACGCTGCCTCTGAGGGTGCAGAGGCACCCTGATCTACAGGAACAGCTACTGGAGGCGCTGCTGCGGAGTCGATAGTAATGCTCCGCCGCTCGACATCTGATGAGCACGAGTCATCTTCTGATGATGAGCTGACATCCGTTGATGAACTGTCAGAGTTCGCTGCTGCACAATAAATATGTCGCAGCATACGCTGTACCCAGGGCCTGATCTGGGGCTTGGAATAAATTTGCCAAGACTTTTTTTTTCGCCTTGCCGTACATTTCTTTTTTACCAAATTTGTTACACATTTGCCTCCTTCAGGTGCACTGGAATATATGAAATTTATTGATCTAAACATTTCTTTACAGAAGCCAGTACTTGAGTTAGTTTCTAAGTACAAAAGATGAATAAAAAATTTGGCTTTTGCCAAATGGAAAATAAATTCGCCAACTGTTAAAAAAAAGTTTTGGGTCGATTTTGGCGACTGACAGATCAAGCCCTGGTTGTACCATTGAATAGCATTAGTTCAATGGCTAGGTGGCTCACGAAGGAATGCTCCCCTGTATTTTATTCGTTAGTCTAAGGTGTTCCTGATTGGCGATCAACCTCTGGCCTACAGAAACGCATGGGCGCTCGCCTTGATAACTTTAAGTTGCTTGCAACTTAGTTGAAAAAAAGGGATTGTTGTCGCATTTAGTGCGAAATGACCACTACAGTAATTATCGCCCTTACAATGCACAATTGCACATGTTAGTGTAAAGTTGAATCAATGAATCAAGATAGAAGTGGCAGACGGCTCAGTGACAACAACCTCTGGCTTCCAAAACAACTTGAGCCCTCGTTCTGACAGGTTACTTAAGGCTGTCATGCATAGGGAGCAAAACATGAGATTGTCGCTCCTTTTAGTGCTAAGTTGCCACAGCAGCGTCACCAAAGGCTTCTCAGTCATGGTGCACACACTAACATTCAAGGAACCAGCGACCAAAATATGAGCTTGTGGCCGCATTAAGCGCTAGAGTTGCAAGTTTTAAAACATTTTGCATTTACATAAAAACGTAGTAATGTAATTACCGCAGCGTTATTACCGCTTTTCGTCAGGCAGCTAAGCAAAAATGTGTGCAAAGTGGAGCAAAAAATGCCAAATTTTGAATTTAAGCTGATATTGATAGTAGCAACAAATGGGATATAGGGCCAAGCAAAGAAAGAATTTTTTTTTCCTTTTTTCCACCTCATTCAATGTAGTTAGCTTAGGCTTTCAACGTTACAAATAGGCGATTTTAACTAATTCACTGATGTAGTCTTGGCCTATTTAGCTCAGAACTTATCATTTGAAGCATTTTGCTCAAGTAGCATGTCAGCTATTTTAAGTCATTGTTTCTAGGCAACCAAATATTTCACACTGAGTGATCTGAGTCATAATATTTACTTCAAAATATTAAAACACAGCGAGGCGCTGTGGTGTAGTGGTTAAGGCGACGGAGAGTCCAGAGACCTGGTTCGAGTCTCGGCGCCGGTACACTGGCAACTATCAAACCATGCATGCGTTACAGGCCCTTAAGCTAGGCTATTAAACGCACAAGTGTTGCTAGCATGATAATCATCGTCCAGGATCATCTATTACTCTGGTTGGCGACAGGAAGGGCATCAGGCTATAGAAACCCACTCCAATATAAATCTAACCTGAGTTAACATGGACACTTCGTTAAGGCTTTATTACCTCTACGGCATTAGAATGGACGTCAAAAAACAATGATTATTAAGTGCATCTTGTCTTGGAGGAAAGAACCCTGTGGCGCCTAATAAGCCACCTTAATTAAAGCATATGTGATCTTTCAGAGAGTTTCCTCTTCCTAAACTAAACACCTCTTCCTAAATTAATAAAAATTTGTTTAAGACTTAGTCCATCTTGGCCCTATATCACTTTTTGTTTTCAAAGACTTTAGGAACATGCATGCCAATTTTGGCATTCTTTGCCACAGTTTGCACACTTCTATTTAAATATTCTCTTACTGGCCCCACTATTTTGGTACCGTAATGGGGAAGGCGTGAAGTCGTAAAAGTCATATATATGAGTAATGATTAAGGCATCATAGCCTTTAAAAAAGACATCACTAAGGGTTATCAAGAAGTAGATGTGCAATGAATTAGCCAAAAAAAGATCAAAACTGATTGAAATATTTTAAATCATAAATTTTTGAAAAATTGGTTCTAAAATGATCTAAGCAAGCAAAAGCAAGTCAAAAATCTTGATTAAAATTTTTTTTAATCTACATAAATTTATGTAAGTCCGTTGCAGTAGGCTGAGCATTGCTATTTTTGCAATACGTTTCATTCAGGCTAGTGGCATAATGCTATTAACAAGAAATTTTTATATAGAACCTTTATACTAGAACCTTTTTTGATTTTTAACTAGAATCTTTATACTAGAAATTCAAAGATCGTCATATGGCGCTTTTACGTTCGCTACTCGCTAGATTAAAATGTAGTGCAATATGTGATCTAAGTTCTTTGAACATTTTCTTTTGCTCATAACTTTGTGATAGTAAATCGTAATATTTTAGTTAATTTTAGCAAAATAAAATAAGATTTTCTCACCGGTCACATCAATCCTCTTCCAGAGTCGTTGTGGAGTCTTGGATGCCATTCGCTTGCTCACGCGGATCGCCGTCGTCGGCGTGCAGTCAACTGTGACCATAACAGGGCAGTCAACTGTGACCACAACAGGGCAGTCAACTGTAACCACAACAGGGCAGTCAACTGTGACAACAACTGATCAAGCAAGTCCATTCACAACACTCAGTGCAGATATCCATAGAGCCTAATAGAGTCAATTAAACGCCCAAGATACCCTGCAGCTCAATAGCGTTCTAAGCTGTGTATGCACACTCGCACACTTGCGTTTGTAGCCACATTCCCCGTTTACACAGGGGCAGGCCATTTGCGGCCATGCACACCCGCCCTCCACTTTATCCTAAAGATAATTAAAAGATAACAAAAGGCTCGAATCAGGCCTCTTGATCGGCCTTCATTGCCCATGTCTCACTACCATATATCATATCGCTTCTGACACACGCTTCATATACCCTTCCTATCAGTTTCAGCGATATATACCTTCCAATTAGAATTGGTGAATTGGTGGAATTGATTAGAATTGGACAGCCACGCACAGTCTAAGCAGTGTAACCTGTTACACTGTATCTGATCGGTTCTGCTCACATTTGCTAAAAACAGATCAATCAATCAAATGGTTTATTTCACATGATTTCACACTACAGTTTCAAAGACATTCATTAAGTGAAAAATGTACAAAAGGTACCAATGACAAAATCTACCTAGAGAATTAAAATCATTAAAATAAAGAAGGATTGATGTCACGATCCCTTCAACTAGCCCTTAAGTTGGCATGCAGTACTCGAACTACAAAAAACGTCTGTTGGTAGAAAGTCCCGTCAAACAAAGTTACTGAAGTTTCATGAGACAAAGCCAAGAGTTCACGAGCAAAAAATCAGTGCCTGCATGAGCTTAAGTTACACAATAAATTTCTTAGTTTATTTATTGCATTTAATGCTGGTTGTTCGACATCGACTTAAGTGCGATTTAAGTGCGATTTAGTGACGTAGTCCGATTTAACCAATGGAAATCCATGAGAGAACTGCATCGAATATATTGATTGTTTGGTTTGGACCACAAAACTAAATAGAACTTAAATCGAGGTCGAGCAACCAGCAGTTAGTCTCAATTTTATTTATTTTATTCATTACATTACGTCTCAAGAACTCATTGGTTTTGGTGCATTATAGAGAAGAAAAATGATTCGCAAAGTGTATTTTAACTAAAATATCAGACTAGGGGTTAATGTTCAACAATTAATGTTCAAAAATTAATGTTCAAAATTAATGTATATATGGAAATATAATAATAAATATTATTACATAAGCATTACACTACAGGCACAGTATTTCACAAAAAAGCAACATTTTAACACCAATACAAAAACACAAGGCAGCTAAATCGGTTTTAAAGATCATCGATTACACACATCCGGTTACTAGGCAGCACTTGACATTGAACATGTACATGTATGCACTGCAAGAGTTCGGCTTTCAAACTAGAGGCCAGGAAATGAAGATTTTACTGCCCACCAAATTAACATACTTGACAAGGGCCTAACTGACCATACTACATTTACAATTCAATCACATTAAAGTCACTGTCTACGTTTAAGTACCTGAAGAAGGAATCTTCTTGAGAATTGATTTTGGTGTAACGGGGGGCCCCGATGCCCCACCCAGACTCGTTATAGGGGTTGCCTGCAAATTCTGGACTCTTCTAGATGTCGGAGTTCCCTTGGAAACTAGAGTTCCTTTGAAAGTGGGAGTCCCCAATGGTTTCACAAGCTCATCTGACGTAGAAGATTTACTTGGGGTTCTACATGTAGGTTGCACTGATGCAGCAACTGTATGAATAAAAGCAAAAAGCAACTATCAAAAAGAGTATTCTTGCGCTGCTATATTAAGTGTTCCTTGCTGCTTTCTTACCTGACCAATGATTATCTGCAATTTAATGAACTTCGACATGACATATAATTATTGTGAGAATTTGTACAATAGAAAGAAATTTCACAACTGCTTGATTAAGACGAATATACAGGAATATTTGTCTTTGTTACATTATATTTACTTACAATATCATTTTTTATCATACCGGGATTGCAAACATTTGTATTCAATTATTCTACAACAAAATAAGACTGACTTTTAAAATTAAATAATTATAATAGATGTGATATTCAAATATATCAGTCCAATAGCTCAGAATCAAAATATACAATATACTATACAAATACTAATAAAATACATTAAAATACATTAAGATACGGTAAAATACATTAAAATA
>JAQIWG010000043.1:0-55095 GCA_034695025.1 Chamaedrilus cognettii | reverse complement strand
AAATAACATATAATATATAATATATAATATATCATCCGAGGGCCACTGTATAGGCTGCTATTATCATCTGATTGAAACAAGCTTTTGTTGGGCCCTGAACTGAAAGCCAGTTCCCATTGAACTGAATACGAAAAATGGCGATACGAACAAACAACGGAGAGGGTGCAACAAAAATGGTCAGGAAAAAGGCTCAAAGTTATTGTTTCCATCACTTTAGAAATAGAAGGTTATCATCGCTGCTCGTAAATTTTTTTTAAAGCACACTATAATCTGGCTTGACACCATAGAGCCAACACACATATAGCCAACGCCGTGTTGCAGCCTTTCGACAAACCTTAGAAGTGTATTGACTATCATCGAGTCGAAACTAACCAGAAGACGGTTACGTCTATGTGTCACATTTGGAAGTATCCTACACACCACACAGCTCAGTAGCGTGCATTTAAAACATATATGTACGTCGACAAAATGAGCCCCAATTCGAATTGACACACTTAGGGCTGATTTCTCCAACACCGATTTAATGGCGGTTCAATATTTAACCTACCTTTTCGTGTAGGCTAAATCCTGAACCACCATTAAATGCGGTTGGAGAAACCAATCATTAAACTGAATTTGTCATTATGCGCATACACGTTACCGGGAGCAATGCATTATGGGATTAGTTAAAATACCAACAGTATCGCCGGCTTCGAATGAATTCGTTTATGCAGCCAGCGCATGTATTTTCACAATAAAAATAAGCATTGTAATGAAATCGTGCAAACGGCCAAGGCTGTGCGCGCAAAGCCGAAAATTTGCGTTAGCCGTCCCGAACAACATTCGCATCGTTATCAACGGTTCAAATAAGTACACGCGCGAAGAAAAAAAATCACGAAGAAAAAATCACACCGACAATCACACGCTCCTATGTATTAACCAAGGCACGCGGCTATTTACACAAATAGTGACTGCAAGTACGTCTATAAAGTACTGCCTATCCATCAAAACTCTAATAACCAACATTGATCAATAATTATTATACTCAACTAGCAAATCTAGTAATCGATACACTACTGCCGCTAAGCATAAGGAATACCATTGTCGCTATTGTATATTATTACGTGTAGAATCAAGCGAGCGAATAACTACATTGCTGATAGTATAATGCGGCATACACGAAACAATCCCGTTAAAACTAAATCATAATATTGCAAGCACTATTTACAGATACATCATACGATCACACGTCACACCGAGAAATAGGGAAACTTTAAGAAAAAGAAGAAGAAAAAAGAAGAAGAAGAAGAAAAGAAAAAGTAGAAGAGTGTCCGCTTTCAATCATGCATCCTTCAATTTAGTTCGCGGTGAAAGATTTCAATGTTTTCTCGTATCGCAAACTATTGCCCGACAAAATGTTTAGGTTCTCTATATATTATTTTAAAAAGGCTCTCCCACATAACAAAACCACTGAAAATAGGCATTTTTCGATCAGCTTAGATTTGTCTCACCCGAATTAAGCTACCACATAATGTCATTGAGAAAAAAATATTGGAAAATCTAAAACTTTGCGTTTTTATCAATTCAACATTTTAAGTTCAATTTTCATTGTCATTGAATCAAGGCAGCTTCTGAATATTGTGTTACAGCAATAAAAATTTCGGTTCAGTTCTATCATTGACTGCCATTGGAATCCAAGGGTGTAATTCAAATCACTTCTTAATGTCGCTTTTAAAAACATTTAATTGAAATAACCCTTTCACATTACGTTCTTCAGGCAAGTTTTCATCTTATCATCCGTGACAATTATTTTGAAGTTTTGCAACGATGAGTGCGTTGCGCATTCGGCATTCAAACAAATCAGAATAAACAGCAAGTTTTCAACCTGGAATTTTCACTTTGCTTCGCGCCAATCTTTACAAAAACGGCCAAAACTGGAAATGACAATATACGAACAACAAATATTACCATTATGTACAGCGAAACTTGCGGAAAACGCAAAAGGGAAAAATTCTTCGCCTGGATTTTCCCACTCTACATTTACAGAACGCTGGAAAAAAGCAATGGAGCTGCTGGTGCAACAGCTCGAATTAACGAATCGAAGTCGTATCGATAGAGCTGTTTGAGCATCTCCTTTTGACATACTTTAACAATTGTACTCGGTTCAGGCTAAAACAATTTAGTGTTTAACGTAAGCGATTTCGATGCGCCATAATTGGGATGAAATAATTGGATCGCTTCACTATATTTTCACTCCAAAATATGTGACGATTGAATTTAATAAACAAAAATTCAGTCCCAAATTCTCCTTCTTCCTAAACTTAAATATATCCCAAGTTAAATGCATGGTAAACTGAATAGTAACCAGGTCAAGATGAAGTGCATCGACAGCTCGACCGATTTGCTCATTGGACCCACGCAGTTTAAATGTCAATGATCAAATCCCCAACCTCAAATCCCCAAACTGGGGAATTATGGGAATTATTTGAATAAACAATAGTACAATTTCTATATACAGAGAAATTTTGACAGCACATGTTATATACATAGGACTACAAAAGTTGATTGCTAGCAACCAGGCCACAAGCGCATCAATATCATGGGAACAAATAAACAAATATAACTTTCATAGCAATTTAAAAAAACACGCTCTATATATGGGACTTAGTAACAAGGCAAAGAGCTTGGTAATATCCACTACTGGTTGAACTAAATAAATGTCAAACTCAATTACAACAATAGGAAACACGCTAGTCTATAAACTTAAGTCATTTGCTATTCTTCTGTGTGTATATACAGACCTTAGAGGCAACAATGAAATAACTTCAGTTTCAAAATAAATAAGGCTGAAACGCATCAAAATTCTAAAATTCAAACTCAAACTCAAAACCGGCCTGCAATTACTCGAAAGCGCCAACAGTGTACGCGCCTGTGAACGATAATTAAGTGAAAACGAAGGCTATTTTCAAGGCAATTGTATGCATTTGTCACTATAATACAGCAGGCTATACAGACGGCGTTTTATACAGCGCTAAGGCCAACAGATAGCACCACTTGTTCTTGCTAGACCTCGTCACCTCCACATTAACGACACCACTTTCATTGAATGATCTGTTAGCACAATATAGTACACATTTTGTCATAATACACATCTTCAGCACCATTATCGTACCAGCTAAGCCAATTATTTGGCTTATTTTGCATAGCACCACTTTTCTTCACGCCAAGATTTACAGCGTACATCATTGTCAAGCATTGCATTCGAACTAACTACGTTTCAAAATATATAAAAGTAATTACGTCGGCTAAACTCTAGTGTCGCTTACAGAGAACCAAGACATGTGATACTGGCGCGTATCATGGCATTGAATATATCAATAAGTATAACGTAGCCGAATAAATACTGAGTAGAAATTCACCCATACAAGTCCTAGCATAAGCATAAACTCGAAACTAAAATAAATTAATAAATATTGATGCGATATACGCGGGCGCAAAAACTCACGAAACAAAAATTCATTTAGGGTGCAGCGATGAGACTTAAATAAATAAATAAGTTAGATGATCAATAAATCGTAGCATTAAATAGTGTTCGCTAAACGTTGACATACAAAATTGAGAAAAGCAAACAAAAATTTTAAGTAGCATAATTGCACAGAATACGATTGGATGGCAATAGATTATAATCCACCTTTAATAACAGAATTATTAACAATATCGGAGTCGAATTTAAAAGACAAATCAAGCGGGGCAAAGAACTCAAACCAAGCACAGGATGATGCGACTAATTCGAAGATTAAATCACACACTAGCAGCACTGTCATCGTATCGCTAACACCCACGACTTATTATCTACTACGCGCATTACATGAATAAATATATACAAATTTGACTTGAGAATGCCTAAAGTTTCGGTGTTGTGAGCGAAGGCGAAAAAGACGATTCGCCTTAAGAAACAAACACTGAATGGTCGTTGATTGTCGGCGAAAAAACGATTATGAAACAAGACACACAAGGAAGAAAACCGCAAGATGCCATGATCACGCATGGATTATATTTTGCGTTTGAAATGCCACAACGAGATTGGTCAGATATATCATGTCAAAATGGACTGCAACCGTTAGTCCTAGCATGAAAACCTATAGCAGTTTCTAGGTCGGAGTCGGATTTCATAAACAGCTTCTTAGACATTTCCTCAAATTCTGCCTTGGCCGAAAAAGAGCATATAAAATGATAGCCAATAATTGGATTCAAAAAACTTTTGTTTAGCCTATTTGAATAAGCATATGAGACATAATTAAATCATCATAGATGAGACACAAAAAAAGTTATTGGATCAATAAATAGCATTGTTAAATAACTAAATGTTGAGATACAAAATTTGTCCCTCAATTTTTATGACGTCATAGAAAAATGACGTCACGACTCAATCGGATCCGTAAATTCGATCTCGGATCCAATTTCAACACTAGTTCAACAAGAGATCGTTCAAATAACACTCAATTGAAGAACTGGCGCTGAGGCGTTAAACACACGTCTTTAATATTAACGATTTAATCAAGAATCTGTGCTCAGACTATGGAAGAGACAGTTTTCATAGCGGCGTCCAATGACGTCATCATCTCCGACGACACTCGATATATTTCATCCCCCTCCTCCGTATCAAACAAAGACTCCAACACATCCTCATGTTTGATCCTCATCTCACCCTGATCCCTCGATGATCTCTCAGTCCCCATCAACCCTCCGATCCCAGCTCCGGGTTTAATTCCCCCTGATCCCCCACCTGAATACACCATGTCAAGGAGATCCGCGAATCCGAGACAGTCGGCGCCGCTGGAATCCTCGAATCCGGAATTACCCGATTCCGTAGCGGCAGCGGCGAGGGAAAAAATCGGATCGTATCCTGCGAGGCAAGGATCGCAGCCGTTTTCATCTGGATCGCAGCGCCGCGACAAAACGGAAAAGCGCACGGAATTTCCAGACTTTCCGCCGGAAGCTTTCTCAGGAATTTCCATGGAAACGCAATCCAGTTCCGGCTTAGCGACAGTGCAATCGTTTCTTCCACTGGAAAAATCGCCGGAAATCCCCACAAATTCCGAGTCATTCCAGCCACTGTCGAGCAGCTGGAAGGGCATGTCGGAAAAGACGGGAATCCCGGCGGAAAAGTCTTCCTCGCCAGACGATCTGCAAAAATTTCCAGCGGAAGAGGAATCGCCGAAGGGATGGTAGAGATCGAAGGGATCTGATTGGGCGGCGGGCGACGAATCAGGATCGTTTGAGGAATCGCTGGGAGGGGCCGTGAGGTCACCATCCGAGGTCAGGAAGTGTTCGGCGGAGTGGCGGTTGGGCGGGTTGGAGGCCGGGGGAAGGTCTGTAAATGAAACAAACACCACTGATAATGCTGTAACTAAGAAATAAAATTACGAATAATATTATTCTAAAAAGCGAGGCACTGTGGCATAGTGATTAAGGCGTTGGACTTTAAGTCCAGAGGACCAGGGTTCAAGTTCCCGCGCTGGCAACTATGAAACCATAGCGCTACAGGCCCTTCAGCAAGGCTGTTAAACATACAAGTGTCGCTAGCTGCTAACCCCATTCAAGATAATTATTTATTTGGTTGGCATCAGGTAGGGCATCCGGCCGTAAAAACCCAGCTCCAGCAGTCCTGATCAGGGCGGGAGAAAACGTGCAAACCTGTGTGAAAACATGGACATTAACAGATTACAGGATGAAAATGAGGTTAGTTAGTTCAGTTTATTATTCTAAAAAATTATTTTTTTACAGACTATATTATAGCTAAGCAATAAAATGACATACAATGTAATACCAAAAAAGTCTTTATTACAGATAATATTACACCTAAAAAATAAAATAAGCCATAAAAATCTCTAAACAAAATCAATTACAAAACATATTATGCCTAAAAAGATGATGGAAAATACAAATCTTATGTCTAAAAAATAAAATGACAGATGATGGGTGACAGATGACAGATGATACCTAAAAGGCTAAACTACCCTGAATTCAAACACCATCCAAGTGTACAATAATAGCAATACCCGTGTTTGAAGCCTAGGCAGTGCACAATATCGACCCTCTCTGAAAGTACAGAGCCACTGCCACAGCAAATAAAAAGTCTTAAAACATTATATAACCCCAACAAATAGCATACCTCGGGGCCATCCATCATTACCTGAACAAGCTAGGAAACAACTCCAGCAGCAAGAATTATGTGGAGACAACATATTTATTCCCTCTGAAGAGTTTTTCTGGAAAAACTCACTAAAGATCTGTATCGTGGACGCAAACTACCGTCTGGTTTGGGAGGGGGAAGGGGAGGGAAGGGTGGGAGAGGAATGGAGGGGCGTTAAAGGAAGGTAGTGAGGTATGTGTAGGGTCATGGAGGTTTATATGTGACGAGAGGGTTAGAGAGAAGGTTAAATTATAAAGAAAAATCATAAGACAAATCAATTTTAGTTCTTTTCACCACCATTCCTGCATTGAAGAAGACATGCATTCATGTCGAATAACACAGCAGTAGGCCCTACGCTTATCCAACCAGTCGTATTTAGCCTCGGCTAGGATTCGCAAAAAATGCGAGGATTAGGCTTTCCTGTAAAGATTAAAGCTACAATCCTTTCTCCCTCCCTAATCCTAACACATTAAAAAATGTTGATAGTTCATCCGTGCACTTCCTTTGGTCTGGGGTTTATCTCTTCGCAACTTTACATGTCATTACGACAAACCAATATTTGATTGATGCGCAATATGTTTTTGGAAATATGGGACCCCCCCCATTCTTATTTACCACTTTGACTACTGGCTGTGCCGCCCAACAGACCTTTCATCATCCGCAGCGGTGGATGACTGGAAAATTTTTAGGCGCTCTCTGACCGACGCCTGCAGGACACGCCGCTGAGAGCGGAATGTCATTTATCCACCGGAGTCGGACTGGCGGCATTGGAGAAAACAGGAAACAAACGAACGGCGAACACAGGGACTCAGTCGGGCGAGCAATATATCATATATATCAGACACAAGCTGTCGATGGTCGGCCCGCGTGCAGTATTCAATTTTTAGCTTTTTTAAATTTTTGTTTTAAGGTTACATGAGCCAGTGCAATATATCAACCTTTTCGGCTTGGATGCAGTACGGATATTGTTCAATTTTATGAGTTTTTATTGTATTATTCTAGATTTAGCGTAGATTTAGAATTCGATTTAATTTAAGGTTAGAATAAATCGTTGATAGGAGAATAAGGTTAGGGCTAGTGTTAGTGTTAGGAGAAAGTTAAGTTAAATAATGATCCTCAACTAAATATGATTCTCAATAAACATGATCCTCAACTAAACATGACCCTCAACTAAACCTGATCCTCAACTAAACATGATCCTCAACTAAACATGATCTTCAACTAAACCTGATCCTGAACTAGGCATGATCTACATAGAATAGATCTGACCAACTGTTTTAGTGTTGAGTCAGATGTAGGTTTTGGATTTGACCAAACGCTCTAAAAATATAACATTTTTCAAGCTGCAGACGTGTGAATACCTCTGTTTGCTACAAAGACCCAGTGAAGCGAGTAATATATCATTGTGATATTGCAGTGCAGCACGCAGTGAAGTCATCGGCACTAACCAAGGCAGCATCAGCAAAACTAGTCGGCGATTCGGATATCGTGGCATCCCAAAAATAAGGGATAAAAGTTGTCGACATATTTCAATTTCCCCATAAGTAGTCTTTTGCAGTTTTTAGTAGTCGCAGTCTTTAGCTTTTTTTCGGCGTTCGCCCAATTAACGCTGTGTATCAGTGATTGGCGCAATTTCTGTTTTCTAAACTGCAGCCTACTGCGAAGCAGCACGCGCCAGAAACAAGGCTACCCTACTTTAAGAGAGACTTTGTAACAAATTGAGTGGCAATCTATTGTGAAACAGACTCGCTAGCTATCAGGCGAATGCATCATCACACACAACTCATGCAGCAGCTGGCTTGTCCCTCAACATCCCACACAAGCAGTATAGAGGCTCAAGATTGGGGATAGGGGAGGGCCACCCCTGTTTTAATTCATGCTCCATAGTATGTGTTTGCAACGTACTTCAACCCTTCCCCTTCTAAAAGCCCCCTAAGCCCCCTCTGTTTTTGCAAGCCATATCCCTTGCAGCTTCTGCTATTTTTGTATTATAAGACCGTTCAAGCGCCCTTGCTCCTGTTTTTGTTACGCCATCGTGCATCACGGTTACAAAACTGCAATGACTGCAGTACTCCCTAGTTCTACCCCTGTTTTTAATTTTGTCCAGCAAGGAGCCAAGTTAAGAAAAATTCTTTGCCAAATTCATGTACATTTAAACTTTACCACCCCCCCCCCCCCCCCCACTCCATTTTTAATGTTGGAGCCGCCACAGACTGAAGACAAGAGTAACAGAAAGGAGAGTTAGGCAAGCGGGATGGGAAGAGCGGGGAAGATTGATGGAGGAAAGTTTGTAACAAGGTCAGTACGGCAGTTTACCGTGATGATGGCCAACAGGCGATGTTGTGTACACAGAATATGATTACTGGTTGTCCACAAGCGTCCTTGCCCCGTGTTGCATGTACATCCGGTCGGTTTAAATTTTATGAATACAGCCTATCGTATAGTGATGATAACTGCTGCAGCTGCGGTGACAGTTTTAAACCATATTAACCGACGTGTTGCATCACAAATGGCTAAACTGTAATCTACATGTAGGCTATTCTCCTCAAATGTCTTTGTATGTTTACATTAGCCTACAAGTTGTAGGCCGTGAATATCTGTCATCAGCTTTGTTGTAGGCTACAACAAAGCTGATGACAGATATTCACGGCGTCGCTAACTTTGCACCAAAACGATTCAGTCCATACTCCATAGGTGATCATTGCCATTGGTGTTATTATAGGCAGCATTCATTTTAATTGAATGACAGATGAATTACTGCCAGGAACATCGTACTGAAACATGAAGAAAATGGCGAAGGACCGCCAGATGTGGAGAGGTTGGACGCCAAGGACCTGCCCCCGTTTAGCAGTGCACTAAAGGGTGGGAGATTCAGTTTGATATCCAATCCATTTTGCACTCAAAAGCAGAAAACACAGATAATCACTACCGGTGCATATTATGAACGTAATGATTATTCATAATATTAACTGCCAAAGAAATAAAACTCGGGACATACGACGAAAGTTTGTCAAAATTGAAAACTTTGCGAAATAAAAGATTAGTAGAAATCCCCAAATCACACAATTACAACCAATGGAAATATTGTCCCAAAGATTCGCCAAAAATAAATGTCCTATATTTCAAACCGACCTCTGTGTCGCAGCAGTATCTGCATTAGGTCGTCGATCGTGCGGGAGCTCGACGCCTCCTGACCGGAAGTGGGAGAAGCCTGATGGGCGGAGGCGGCGTGGCCAGAGCCTGAGAACATGTCCCCACTGCCGGGACAGCTGCCAACCACGCCTGACGACACTGCGTTCTGCAAAAGATAACGATAACATCGGTCAGTTTTAGTATTCAGAAAACGTTTTAGCATTAGAACTACTAACTAACCGGCATTCTTTAAATCTATCAATATGTCTAATAAACGTCAAACCCATGTGAAAACGTGGACATTAGTTAATGTCCACGTTTTTACTTGGGTTTGACATTTTGTGCCCTGATGAGTTACTACTGCTGGAGCTGAATTTCTATTCAGTTTTAAAATTAGTAACTCTTCAGGGAAAGGCTTAGCATATTATATAGTAACCGTTCAGAATAAGAAATAGAATCAGTAGCTGTTCAGAATACGATTTTGGATCAGTTCAGAAGAGGGACTAGAATTACGGTTGCTTGCTGGCATCGTCTACCCCATGCAGCCCTAAATAACCCACCTGTTGTTTGTTCTTGATGACGTCATCATAGTTGGGCGGCGCCTTCATGGGTATGCTGAGGAAGAAAGAGTCAGAGCCAAGGCTGTCCTGGTCCTCGTCCACTGTAGATTCGAGCGATGTGGGCGCTAGGACGTCGCTGCTAAAACACACCGAAAATTTTTGCTGATATCATAGTCGCATAAATATGCAGACACACGTAGGGGCCAAAAAGTGAGATTGAACATAAAAGGCAATTGAACATAAATTGACAAAAATCGAACAAAAATTGAACGAAAATAATTGAACAAAAAGACAGCAATTTTGCGATTGAACATTCAAAGTAAGCCAATGTTGTAAGCTGGAGCTGACGAACGTTAAAGATTGAAGAGTCAGGCCTCCCTGCACTCATTCTCCCATCCTAGAGGAATCGAAATTTGGCCTACATTTTGAAATACCGCTAGTATCATTTTTAATATCATAATACCTAAGGATGCCATTTTCAGTCTGCTTAGCACCAGCTTCATAAAGCTATCAGCAAGGGCGCGTGCACGTTCCAAGCCCAGTTACCTATAGGCTGTAATTTACTTGTAGACCAGCTAATATAGCACACATCTGTGTTACGGTTAGGACATCACCAACACACAACCCATCAGCGGTCCACAAATAGCGACCAAGATCATCCACAATGATAAGAAAGCGCATCGGCCTGCTCGCTACCGTTTCAATTTCCCCTTCTCGGAACCGGTCAATGAAATACTCGACAAGTTATGAGCATTAAAATTTTTACGATCCAGCGAGCGAGCATGGGCTAACCAATCCCAGCTTGGCGGGTGGCATTCAGGACTCGCCGGAAGCGAAGCGCAGTCGTCCAAACTGACCCTACCCCACCGGAAGTTTAGGAATATAATTCGGTTTGGGAAACAGATAATTCTTTAGCGGCGACATAAAACGAAAACGAGATAATACTTTGGCCTCGGGTGATTAAATACGATTAAATACGATTAAATACGATTGAATACGATTGGACGATTTCGTACCTTCGGGAAATTCGTCATTATGTATAGCGAGTGTATAGTGCATAAACAGTGCATCAAACGGTGCAATGAAAAGTAAATGTAGCTTAGATGTTATAGTAGTGTATCATAGACAATAAAATATTATTGTGGTACAGACTTCACGGGTTGGTATGCCGCAGTATACAGGCAGGCTAGCCAACAGAAGTATAACTAACTGCTACAAAGGTCTTTTTATTAGGGTACCGCATTGGTTTTGGTGCATTATAGTGAAGTAAAATGATGAAAAAGGTTTCAAAATGGCGCCACGCCAGACGGACTCGTCGAGGCTCGCTGCGTGTCGAGGAGGAGGCTGGAGTGGATACTCTGCTAAGCAAAGTCGCAAAGTCGCAAAGTCGCAAATTGCTTTTAACAAAAATATTCGACTAGGGGTTAAAAGTTGTACGCAAAAGTTGCCACAGGGCATCCAGGATATTTGACATTGAACTCTTTACATTATCATCACTAATCTCATTCAATTAATTGAAATAAAACGTAATTGAATAGTCTTACCTTGGCCTAATTACCACACCACTTTACCGAAAATTATTAACGGATCT
Source organism: Chamaedrilus cognettii (assembly GCA_034695025.1). NCBI lineage: Eukaryota > Metazoa > Annelida > Clitellata > Enchytraeida > Enchytraeidae > Chamaedrilus > Chamaedrilus cognettii. The sequence continues at coordinate 43,637 of JAQIWG010000043.1, read as the reverse complement.
ACAACGCAATCATCATGCTTATTATATATATAAAAATATTATAATTATTTATATTTGATTTATAAAATAATTATATATTATAAAAATGCAGCGCTATTTCTGCTGAGCCTATATATCGTATAATTCTTTCCTTATTCTTTTCTTAGCCAAGACAAGCATCAGCATTTGGTCAAAATACACAATTTTTTTAATCCAATCAATATGGTCCAAGCATCGGCTGCATTCATGAGTAGATTGAAGAACGACACCTATTCGTCGCTCTAAGCACGATAGTATTCGCTTATTGGGGGCGATTTCGGTGGGGTTAGAATGATTCAGGTGCCCTGCCGGTGAGGCACGTGGATGTCTGCGCGGGTTAATGCGAGAGGAGACTACAGTGTATCGAACGACAGCCAGGAATGTAACCTTTGCAGAGAAAAACTTCCCTTTGAAAACATGACTTTAAGAACAGCAGTGCAGCCAGCAGGAACACACTGAAAATTGGAGGAGTAGAAGTGGATTTGCATTGAAAGAGAGGACTGAAGCCTTCAACATCTTTGAGAATGAAAGACCAGCTAGGCAGCTGGTGCAGTTACATTATCTAAAATATATACACCATTAACCAAATAAGAAGATAGGAAGCGAAATAGAATTCCCAGTTCAAAATTTTTGCATTCCGTTGTAGTTTTGTTGTAGTAGAATTTCATTTTAAATTTATATTTATAGCCATTGCGCACAGCGCCGAAAAAATTGGACTTCGACAATTGGATGTTTTCATGAGAAATGAATTCTCTCCTAACTTTATCCATAGGACGATCCAGTATCCAGCAATTACAGCCTTGGCCGTCATGATGGCGTTTGTAACCGTGTAACGTCACGTGAAACGAATGATCCGAATCTGACACAAGAGCCCACATTGTTATACTTAATGCCGGTTAACATTAGGAGCACACCGGGTTACAGTTATTCGCCTCAACACACCAAACACATGTCATGTCGGCTCGGCTTCTATCACCCAGAACTTGGCAGCTCTGAGCCTCTTGTATCTAAGGACTCAGAGTGCAATTGGTAACAGATTCGATCGATTTTAGTTCTCTCCGCTAGAACTCGGTAAAGACTTTGGACAAATCGAGAGGAAGTCTGGTGGTGGCACCTGTTTGCTAGATAACTGAGCGGACCTCAAAGTCGCTCGCTACAATGGATGAGGGTTGTTTACTGCCTAGCCGAGGCGGCGGTCCCCTTCAATCATGGATACACAAATAGAGATTTGGAGATTTGTATAGGACCTTGCATTCTTCCCGGCTAATAATGTTAAAACAATGTCCTGATGGGATTGATTTTACTCAGTTTAGCGGGGGCCACCCTGGTAGGGTTACTTTTTAGAAATATGATGGTCATTTGCATACAGGGATACTAGTCTTTTAAGGAGCAGTATGGTCCCGATATCACTTCCAATCAACACTTCCCTTCACGATTCAACCTCTTCAGGCTTATGGATTCCGTATTTAACACAACTATAATACCCCCCAAGAAATAGTGAGTTTAGAGTCCGTTTCGGAGTATAGTGAGGTCATCGGGCTTTTCTACAGATCTACTCTCAACGTTTGCTTAGTGATTTTTACGAATCTTTATTCCCCACATTAGGCAGACTGACTACCGACATCATCAACAGAACAGATTATGATCTCTACATTTTCTGTACGGTCTCCCCAAAATTGGTTCGACTCCGCCCAATGTCACACCCCCCTCCCCTGGGGCCGATAAGGCAGGTTGAGGGAATGAAGGTGACGACGACGGAAAGTTTCAAAATGGGATTGTTTGCGAAACATCACCGGGCCGACAACTGTATCGACTGCCGACAAGCAGGGCAGAATAAAAAGCTCCCAGTCTAGACAGGAGAGCGGAGAGACGGCCAGAGGAAAAGATTGCCGCTACGCTGTGGTGTTACTACCGGAGGGGGTAGACAGAGGGGGGTAGCTGAGTGTAGCTCCCTGCGTGGCTAAATATAACTATAGGGGTAAATAAGTCTTCCGCTAAGATGAAGACTTCGGCTTAGATGAAGAATTTTAATATAATTGAGTTTTCACTTGATCAATGTATTGTGCTTGTGTCTCATCTATGCTATAGTTCTGCCATTTCGCAGTAATATATAATACAGCAACAAAAAATCAAAAAAATCATCAAGAACACAATGTTCGGTACAACAAATTTTTTAGGGCATAAAAATTTGAGAAAACCTAGTTATTTAAGAGCGATACTGGTGTCAAATAATTTGAAATTAAACAAATTATCAGTATCACAAGTTTCAATACATAAAAATTAACCCAGAAACACGATTGTAATGGCGACTTCAACAAATTTTATTTATTACGCTGCAATTTTTTTACTAAATGAAACAGAACGCAAATAGAAACATCTAATTTCAAATCTGATTTTAAAAATCAAAACCTGCTCACCCAAAGGGAAGCGCAGTATCGCTCGTAGATATCATCGTTCTTTCATCGACGAGAACAAGTGAAGAACCGCCGACGCGTTCTTTACCAATCCCAGAGAACAGAGAACCGGAGGCACCCAGGCATGTGGAACCATCGTGGAACCTTCCGGAACCCGGCGCAACGACCGCCCGGCATCCTTTGGGAGATTCTGCCTGAAGTTGTTTCAATGTCAAGACTGCCCCTGGTTGGGGCGACGCGTTCACCCCCTCCCGCCCATACAAATTCATCGGGGTCTCACCCGAACTTGCTCTTTTACGCCCTTCGTTTGGCCCTGCCAATTCAAAATTCAATTCGCTGTCGCCAGGATTTGTGTCTGAATTTATCCCCGCAATGGATGTCTTTGTAACTAAAACGTGAGCCGTCGACGGCCAATCAGAGGCGAGGGATCGGAAGGCATGGAAGAAGGGGGCGTGGCTTGGGATAGGAGGGCGAGGGTGGGAGGCGGGGCTTAGCGATGATTGATAGGCCATGTGGGCCATCAGTTCTTCTTGTTGCTTCATAGCTTTGCGTTGTGTGTCCACCAGCTCCCTTCTTGACTTCTCCAACTGAATTAATCATAATAAATTAAAGTGGGTTTAATGCCCGTTTCGATGTCCTAACACATCTTCATATAAAAAAAAAATTTGAATCAGAAGTATAACTTCTTCTAAACTTCTCATAACTTCTGGTAATTAATTATTAATATTTTGATCAGAAAAAAAACCCTATAGCCTAGGGTATTACATAAGATGTTATCAGTCATTGTTCACATCTTACTAAATTTAGAACCAATATAAGAATCAACTTCGAAATGATTGTTTGATCTTTGACACTTTAGAAATCACTGCAATTATAGTGACTTGAAAAAACTTAACGTTTCAGTGATTTAATCAAGTCTTATAAAATGAAAGCGCATTGTAAATTTTGGTAGAGCTTAACTGAAAACCACGTCATACCTGCTGCTGAAGTTCTGCGATCTGCTGCTGCTGCCAATCAAGCACCTCCTCCGACGATAGCTCCTCCCCCGTCCCCGCCATCCCACCAATCGCAGGCGTCGCCCCGCCCATCGCCCCGCCCCCTGCACAGCCCCCGGCCACAGCCGCGGCGCATCTCGCTCCGACGAGATTCGTGAAGTTTTCCGTGCCGCGCAGTAATTCCCGAAGATACTCCGGGCTGTAGCCCAGAGCGGAACCAAACGGAAACTGCCATTCCCCCACCACATCGCCGTTTTTCGATCCCGGAATCGCAGATGCAGTCTGAAAATTTATCGCGAAGCCCGGGTTTAATGATGATCCCGCAGAAAAAGAAGAAGCGGGCAGTTTGTCGATGGGCTTTTCCATCGAAAGCGAAGAACAGGGAATAAGAGCGGCGTCGAATTTCGTCGGCGGCGGAGAACCGGACACGCTGGGAGCGGCGTCACGGAAAAGATTCGCGCAGACTTTCAGCGCGGCCGCACTTTGAATGGAAAACATCGCTTGTGACATTGTCGTTGGAACTCCGCTGGCGCATCGGAATATCGGATTTCCCTGTGAAGACTGGAAAGAAGTCGCTCCGATAGGAAGAAAGCAGGATTCTGCGCGACCACCAAATGAAGAAGGAACTGAAATGTTCAGTGGAAGCCCGGAAGAAGCCGAATTTGAGTCAGACTGCATTCCACCTGGAACCGAGAGCCACTGGGGTGGAAAACTTGGAAAAGAATTCACAAAATTTGGCGACCGAGAGCTTCCTGTAGTAGGAGGCATCATTCCAGAATATGCATGCATCGCATTCTGCTGATCTGCCCCAGAACAACTTTCGGCATTGGAATTGTTGATTGGACAAAGTAGATTCATGGATCCAACTGCGATTTTATCAGACGGATCGTTTCCAGTCCGATACTCATCAGAAATCATCGGTTTAGCTTCATCACAAAACTCTTCGCATGCAGATCGGCACGCCAATATACTTGCCTCTGCATCGTGAGCCATGTTTGATTGCTGAAGGGCGGACATATTTGATTCAGTCGCAGCGGCCATGTTTGATTGCAACATGGCCGCCCTACTTGATGATAGTTCATTGTCTTTCGTATCCTTAACGGATTCCATCCAGCTATCTGGGGTGATATCGTCAAGGCCAACATACTCAGGCTGCTGCGGTTTTGGTGTCCCCCCCACTACATCATTTTCGTCACCGAATTCCATCATCTCCTTCTGATTTTTCACCATATTGTCCCCTTCCCCGTTCGGTTGCCCAAACCCTGACCCTGAATCAAAAGTAACCGAATTGGATCGCGCTACACTTGATTCTTCCTGACTATGAGCCCCCACAACGTTGTTGCCATTTAAACTCGATGTTGTGAAACCATTCCCAGCTTCCTTCTTCACCGAAGAATGACCTTTCTTCTTTGAGGTGGATTTTGATGATTCGATTTTAGCCGGTGATTTCAGTTGCTCGCCTGTGGTTTCAGCAGCAGCGGCAGCAGTTGCTGCAGCAGCAGTTGCTGCAGCAGCAGCAGCAGCAAATGCTTCAGCAACGCTTCGCAGCACCTCTTCTTCGAAAGGTTTCAGTCTCTCAACAAGATTCGGTTTGGGCCCACACATCACCATCTTTCTCTTGCGACATTCTGCCTTCAGGGCAGTCACTTTCACGTCTTCCAATCTTATGGGCGGACCCGAGGCATTGGCCCCGCCTCCCGTCGCGTTGGAATTCCCCCGGGAAGAACCGGACGTGGCGGATTTCGTTTTAGGCGTTGAAGCGGCCGCTCCGGCGGGTTTTTCCGAGTGAAGATTTTTCTTTTCGGATTCCGAGGCTGGCTGGAGAATGGGAGCAGATGAGACAGCGCTGGCAACCTGGGGTGCGGCGGTTTGAGCCAAACTGGCGGGAATCAGCGGATTGCCCGCGACAACCGATGACACAACCGGAGGAATTTTTGAAACCGGAACAACACTCGAGCTCGATATCGTCAAATTGTATGGAAATCTTTCAGAGCCGTGGAACCCGGATCCTACGGGAGCAAAAGGCGTGCGGATCACGCTTGATTCGCACGCGACGCGCGACGGAAAAGAGCAGGGAAAACCGGGATTACCGGAAAAAACGAGATTTCCAGGAAAAACGGGATTTCCCGACTGCGCGACAACCGTTGATGCAGAAGCCGGGATGACTTGCGGAAGATTTAATCCAGCTTGGGACACCAGCGAGACGTGCCCACCTGGAGATGCTCCGGCTCCGCAGAAAGCGGGATTGATCCCTAGAGAATGCCGTGTCTGAAACTGCAGCCCGGTGGGCGGAGGAAGACAGCGCGATAGCTGCGAGTTTGCGGCGGCCATTGCGGAGATGGGAGCCACGATGTCGCGCTGCGCAAACTTCTGGAATTCGGAATTTTCGGAATTTTGATTTCCGTCGGACGCCCTCGCTCCGACGCTCGCTCCGCCGGAAGGAATGCAAACGTTGGGCGGAAAGGATAAAAATGGTGGGCGAATGGAAGTCAGGGAACCGGGGAGAGGTGGTAGTGCGGTGGGATATGGAAAATGAGTTCCGCCGATACGGGGAATTGGTCTTCCTGCTCCGCGTGTTCCGAGAAGAAAAAATGGTCGAGGGCCATTCGGAACTCCAAAAATTCCGCTGGAATCCGGAGATCTGAGGAAAGGATTTGATGACAATGGTGCTCCTGAAGCTGGAATCCCAGTGGAAGCAATGACCTCAGAAGAATTACTGCTCATAGACGGAAGATTTGTAGATAATGGCATCATACTCAAGGAAGATGTAATTCCATTTGGCTTCGTAACTTCAACCGGCAGGCCTTTAAAAATTCCAATGGAAGATGTAGGATTCATGACGTTCACTATATCCTTAGCTTGAATCATATTTGGAATCGGATGTACGTAATTCATGCTACATTCTTCCTTGCAATGAACTGAATCGGTGGTTGATTGCTCGTTTGAAGGCACTGAATTTGAAATTTCCGCTGATTCTGAGGCATCAGCGGGTGACAGTTGTTGTGACTTGTTTTCGCGATCGCTTTCTTCTTGTGCATCCATTTGCTGCTCTTCGTTCGTACTGTCATCTTGTGAAGCCGGTTGCTGCTGCTGCGATTGTTGCTGCAATTGCGTCAGCTGCTGCATTCGCTGCTGCTGCTGCAGCAGCATATTCTGCAGATTCTGCTGACGGATCATCTGACCAAATAAATTAATCTTCGCCGCGCGTTCTGCCGCGCTTCCCGCATCACCGCATCTCTCTTGGTTTTCCCCAGAATCACTCGGAATTCCCGCGGAAGCGCACTGCTTTGCAGGAGTCCCAGCGTTGGCTGCAGAATTCATCGCCATAACCTTATGCTGAAATTCCAGCTGCAGCTGGAGAAACAGCTGGCGCTGCTGCAGAATCTCGTAAAGATCATCGCTTACGGGCGGAGTCTGCACGGAAGCGGGCGCGGAAAGGATCGGAGACATCTTCGCTGTGACAGGAATCGTGGTGGCGACGCTCGGTGGTCCCTTGTACTCATGGAACTTTATCACTTTAGCAGGCGATGCCTTGGGAGCAGTCGACGGGGATTTTAACGCCGGCTTCTTAGACTTTGATGACGCATTTGATAAGGTTGACCGAGCTGTTGAATTCTTTGATCCCCCGGCACTAGACAAAGCCACCAATCTAGAAGGACGTATTGTTGTGTCTCGATTTTGATTGGATGGGTTGGATGAATGGTCAATAGCATTGCTAGCCAATGGAGTAGTGATGTCGCGGTTTTTATTCGCATTGGCCTCAGAGCACTGATTGACGGGCGATATTATACCATCTCTACTGCGATTGTTTGGTGATAGAATGAATTCTGAGCTGTGATTGGTCGGAGTGGTCATTCCGTCTCGACTCTGATTGGAGGAGGCAAGACTCGCGCTGGTGTCCGGCGCTCCGTTGCTTCTTTCTTCCAGACAAAGCGATGCGGATCGGAACTGATTTGTGATTTTTTTTCTCATTTCTGAAAAAAATCATGATTTACTATCAAACAATTTCAAAGCATTATTTGAGGTCTGTATCGTTATGTCGCTTGTGCTTTGATATTTGGTTTCATTGTAGCGTAAATATATTACATTACTAATTTAATAGAATTCAATGCATGCGTGTGATCATTATATGAAGCTTTTATTCACCCTTAGGCAGTTCAACAACATACACACACACACACGAAAAGAAAATAATATAGAAAACTTAACTAAATACATACAGACAAAGGTACCAATCGCGAAAGGTCCCTGACAACAGCAAGTTTGTCGACATAATACATGGACTCGTTTCAATCAAAAAAGACGATGTAACGCTACTATTAGCCAGAAAAGAAACCTTTGAAAAAAAAATACTGAATTAACTATGATAAAGATATTCGTTTATGGAATACATATATCTCCAAAATATTCAACATTTTATAACATACAAAGTTTATTTACCTTGCGGGAGTTTGACAAAAATACACACTGGGAAATATGTTGAACCTTACCCATTAAAGCAAAGTGCAGGCCCAACAGTATTGTGGATCATTGTACAATTTTCTTATCTTATTCGCATTCTCAATGAAATCATAACTCATTCCTTCGCTTGACTATTTCCAATTTCTCTCTATTAACTTTCCTTTCTTGTTCCGGACTTAATTCCATGGATATAAATCGTTTTTGATCTCAGAAGCAAAGCAACGCCCATCCTACAATAGCATACCTCGGACCGACCCGACCCGATATCAATCCCAATCCCTCAAAAAGCAATCAGTTCTTCACTCAATTATCTAACTCGCGCTCCGGTTACACAAAAAGCAAAAAGCAAAAATCGGATCAGCGTGGAAGATATGAGTATATGATTGATCTCGTGTAGATGGACAATACGACGCGCTACCTTGTTTTCACATCTCATCATATTCAAAGCTGTCACAACACAGTCGTCCGAGAAGCTACTTACGCTGCTTGACGGTACCGGGCACGCAGGCTGGCTAGGTTAGTTTGAAGCAACGATCATTTCATGGAAGAAAGACTGAATAGTTATCAGTTAGCCTACTATCAGTGAAAAATACGGAGTCTTATTGCAACCCTGGCACTAATTATTCGCACTTAGATTTTGGGGGGGTTCAAAGCAAAAACAACGCTTTGTTATTTATACAGATTTTTGAAATTATTGAACTCGATTTTGCAATTATTCGAAATTGAATGACAAAGTTAGCAGGAATATTCGTCACTTAATCATTAACGATTTTCACAATGATGTGTCTACGCACAGAACACTGCAAGAAAGTAGGAAACTTATCGATTCTTTGGCGAGTAACCAAACTTGCATCACCGAAATATGGTAAACAATTGAATTGTGTCGTATGCATAGACCAGAATTGTACCATGAAATTAAAACTTACAAAAAAGACAATCCTTCAGACAACCCATTTTACTAAGCTTTTTTCCTCTATAAATTTTCTACTATATTTTCCTATAACAAAATGAAACACATCAAAATTTGAAGGCACTAGCCTTCGGCTTCACAGTCCTCTGACTTCCTTTCCTCTCGCTCATCCCCTGAACCATCTCTCATCCCATTGGTCGACCCTTGATCTTCCTTTTTGACCTCGACCGCTCGCTGATTGGTCATCGTCCAGCCGGTGACGTCATCGTCTGAACTCTCTGCAAACATTTTACCAAAAATTTAAAATAGTACCAGTATTAGTGTTAGCAAGTGACGTCATCGTGTAAACTCTCTGTAAACATGGTGCAGTGAATAGTAATCGATTATTGTGGTATATATGCGGGGAAACTTGATTTCAACAAGCGTTCATGCAATCGTACATAAACCAAAGTTATATTTAGCTGCGTAGTAGGTTTAAAACTATAATATTTTGCTCAGATTTGTGGTTCCATCAAATTAACAATAGGATAAGTGTGTCTGTGTGAAATGGCTATATGAATTTGAGCCAGCCAGCGTGAAATAACAGTTACCGGTGCGATAGCGAACAAGCAGCTACCACTCAGAATATTTAACAGTAAGCTTCAACAACGCCTTATCACTCACTAGGCAACAGTTTATTGAACAAAAAACATCGCAGCAAGTTCATAACGCCGCATGTAACAACTAGGCTGGCCTAGATACTCCAATACAACAGTAAACGCTTATTCCAGACGCCAGTACCAAAACAGCGGTTCGTCCTTGGATTGTCCATATCATAAACTGAGTGGAACACAGGTTTCCATTACCGTAGAGGAGAATACTCGCCAGGATACATTATTGATACCGGCCGCCCCCTCGCATAAACCACCTTACTCGCTCTCAGTGGAAGCAGGTGTCGGGAGGAGAATCGCAGAGATTTCTGCCAGCTGATAAATCAGACAACGTTGCTTGCAAATACCAAATTCTACCCCTACCACATCATGACTGCCTCGCCCCTACCAGCCCTCTCTTTTCAGCGTCGCACAAGTCCTTTTAATTTCTGGGCAGGCCCATGCATTTCATGTTTAATTTGTATCCTTCAGCCTCTGACCTGCTGAGCGCTATATTGCAATGCGTCTATTAGAATCTGCAACTGTACGCAAATAATTAATTATTCTTCAAAATATTTAATCTACAACGCTTCAAACTTTGAAACATTTACACATTTCTAGAATATTTAACTAGCCTTCCAAAACGTGCAATTGAGCTTGGCATATTTTCCAAGAATATTTTATTCGAGAATGATATAATTTCCACGGATATTACATCTATACGATTTTCCAATTTTCCGATTTTCCGGTAACGTCATTCGAAAAGCTCTGCAAATTATTCAATAAAGAGTAATAGTTTTAACGCAAGACAAAATCAAGTAAAAGGCACTATGCAATAATTGACAAAAATTTAATTATTCGGCACAAAAATTTGAGGGACAGCAGTTCAGCGTGACACCCTAATGCACGTATCACTGGAAAACAAAAAATGGCATTCTCACAATTTCACACCGACTTAATGCCACATTCATCCCACATCTTATAACAAAAGATCGAAATCCAAAACTCAGGATCCAGTGACAAAGCACACCTGTTCGCGAAATGGCCTTGAGGCTATGTGCGTCTAGAATCTACGCTTCAGGCTTTAAAACGGCATCCAGGTATCTGAGATAATCTTACAATTCAAAAACTCTTAAATATTTAGCAATATATGATACCAGGAGGTTTGGAATATAGGCTGCTAGCGCGATGACCTATTTTGAACTTGTTTATCTAATTTTAACAGTAAAATAATTATTAGATTTAGGTCTAGGTTGTTAAAATCTGAATCCGAGATTAAGCGCTAGGCAACCAATCATATCACGCGCAATAAATTTTGAATCAAAATATCGGCTCGCTGATTGGGTGAATGACGTTGTCTCAGAGCAGAATTAGAACACTAATTGAAAAGAAAAACCCGGTCTCAAATTGGCCTATTAGAGATGCACGACCTATGCCTTCATTACTCAAAAGCATGCATTTTAATTTAGACTTTGTAACAAATTGATCCCTATGCGATGATCTGGTGTTCGGTGAAAAACTAGTCGATTGATAATATCAGATAAACCGGTCTCGTTTCAGAGGCGTACAATGCACAGTTATTGAAGTCCCCACGACTGTGGTATTTTGAGCCAAAAATTTTGAAATTATAATCGTTATCACTAAAGTAACACGCGAATCATCCACGTTACTAAATGCGCCTCGACACACATTTAGTTAGCTTACTCAAATTAAAATCCCTGTTTAAGTTCGTATTGTGGTAGATCAGCCTGACCTCAAAACCATCACAAGTATACTTTAATATCGTAGACATGAGACCGACGACCGATCAAAAAACATCTAGCAGGTTTTCGCTTTCAAAAATCTCGAAGCTGCCAGACGTCAGAGCTTGTTGTGCCTAGCTCGACCGCATCATAGGTGGCAAAACACGAAATATTATATATAGCCGCTTCCGCGCAAAAATAGTTTCTCGGTTACTATTTTCTCGGTTATTCGGTGCGAATTAGCCACGGTGCTTTAACATGTACTCATCATCACATCGGCATTCTTCAGCTTGTTGACGCCTAGCTGTAACAACTTGAAAAAATATCAGGGTGTCTCATCTTAAAATACTTCCCTCCGGCAGAAACCGACAGTGTCTTGAAAAACATAAATACGACGAACAGCGCTGAAGCAATGAAAAACTGGCCATCGGTGTTCTTTTTCTAGTAATATCCATCGAAGCTTCAGGCCATAACTTTATTCTCAGATGGGGCTCAATTTTCTTCTTCTTCAGAGTTACCATATCCTTTGTGCTCAAATTTCTGTTCAAACCTTACAAGCAAAATTACAGATAAAAGGTGTCGGCAGGCCTGCTATTATCTACTTATCAGAAAGACAATGGTTTTTAAGACACAAATTTCTGTGAGTACAAAATGCATAGTTAACATAACGCGAAGACACAAATGCAGCAATGTTCAGAGACCACAGAACGTTAATGGGATGCACATGATATACGTATAGATTATATTTTTATTGCAATTTGTAATAATCAAGAGCGCAAGACGTTTGAAACCGATTTTTGCTCTCCATCAAAAGAGCGATGCGAGAAATCTGACGCTCGACCCGATGCTAACAAAACGTTTCAAAGCAAATTATTCGCAGGAGGGATGACGTAAATTTTGTTGCCGCCTGGTTTAAATCTTGCCCCGGGACACCCGGCGTCGCCGTCCGTGCAATGCTAGCCTCTCGGCCGACGCAGAAGAAGTAACCGAAAGAAGAAGGTTTTCTGTAAACCAGTGTAGCGATGCAAATAGCAATTTCTGATAACATCTTCTCGCGTGACTGCCACAGCGGCGGCTCTAAAATTGGGTTTGGGGTGGCTTTGCTCCCCATTTTTGATTCAAAGCCAGCACCGCATGTAGTGTTTGCAAACCCCTTAAGCCTCCTCATAATCCCTATAAGATTCTAAGTTAGCTGTTACTCAGACACCCTGACTAAGACACTCTGAAACCCCCCTAAACTTTCAAGTTCGTTTTTCAAACTACCCCTATGCCTGCCGACGTTGCAACGTTTGGTTAGACGTTGTAACTGCAAGGGCATTCCTGGATGGTAGTGTAAGGTCGATTCTGATAGAACGATTGTTGCTAAATCAAGATTGGGACTGAATCGGAATTCCATATCGGTTGAACAGATATTTTGTTTGTTGTCACAATGATACGACGTGTCTCCAGAGCTCTCCGTACGCTGCTCAAATATCACTGAGACGTCTCCACGCATGGAATGTCTTATGCTCGATTGCATAAACTCAAGTTAAGATCAAGATCAACTCGAGTTACAGACGCAAAAGTCTCCGAGCGACATTGTAGAAATGTTGCCCTAATGTTTTCTTTAGTCCTCGGATACATTTTCTGGAAGACTGCAGAATTTCTTGACACTATTCTCTATTCGCCAAGGCCATATACCGCTATAGGCTACGGCACCTGTAGGCTTCACCACAAGACCGCATTGTTTTGCATGACAGATCCCGGCCAGAAGCCTGCTGTTGATATTGAATATCGGAATGGAAATACCGGTAGGCTATCCGGTGTGGTGCAAGACCGCCAACCGGTAGGCTATCCGGTGTGGTACAATACCGCTAAACGCATTACACAGTTTTTAGTTTTACCTGGTGTCCGCTGTAATCGACCGATCATAAAGTTACAAAACAGGACCGTGTGCAATGCAGAGAGGTCAAGGAGAAACAGACGGTGCAAAAAACGTTGAGGAAAAAACACACACTTTCCTTCATTCACAACCAGCCGCTGTTGACTATCAAACTTCAGGAGGAAAATTATTTTTTATTCACCGTTAAAGAGAGGCGAGTGGGTTCATCGGGGTGCGAGTGCTTTCAGGTTATTTCTAAATTCTTTCCAGGCGAAATGAATACCCGCCGCGCTGGTTTTTCTATTACCGCATACACGGCTTAGTCTCATTACATATAGGCTTGCGTAACATACTGTTGTCTGCCTTGAAGCTCTGTTAGCCGCGAGTTGGATTACACCAGATTTCGCAAAAAAATTTGCATCGCTAGCAACAACGCAACGATTTTCATTAAACGCTAAAACCTACGTAAATTATACGTAAATGATATGCAAGTGATACGTAAATTCTACATAAATTATATGCAAATTACGTGCAAATTACGCGTTTTGAGCGCTTGCCAAACAGAGTCCTGTGAAAATAAGACTAACGATTGATCTTGCTATTTCGCATTATCTCAATCGCGATCATCTAACAATATAATTATGGAAAGACAGTATAATGGAAATAATGGATATAATGGTATATAATGGTAAATAATGGATATAATGGTAAAGACAGTATTATGGAAAGACAGTATTAACAGTATAATTATGGAAAGGAGGCCGATTGGCGAAGGAACGCAGACGTATTTCGTAATGTCAGTGACAAAGACTGCCCACGCAGAATAATAGACATAGGCACAGACACGCATAGACATAACAAAGCGGCCAAATTTCGGCGGCGCCAACAACTGTTCACGACTGTGATGTCTCGATGCTTGAGGCACGTGCGAGCGGGTTACATAATCGCGTTTTGGCGTTTTTCTTCCTTTAACTCCCTACGATCAAAGGCTCCGACACTTGTTTCATCAGCCAATCTGTTGCAAAGTCAATTCTCATCAGTTCGCTTTGAGTCAACACCTTTAGGTTACAGGCCGTCAATCGCTGTAATGGACTGGTGCATTTGTGAGGAGATGAGCGCAGGGTGTGGCAGCATGGTTTTGTAATATTCAGAGGAGCCCAGAGGAAAGACTGATGTGTGTTGTGGAGAGGTAAGCACTGGTATTTTGCAGCATGTATTTTGAAATATTCAAAGGGGTCCAGAGGAAAGAGTGGACATTGTGTGAGATATAACTGATACAATCTTGGACTGGTCTCTCTCTTTCTAACCGCGCTTTTTGGCCAATTATCTCCCAAGCTGGGGTAGGCCATTTGCAGCACAAGCCCTGACCCCCAAATGGGCCATTCATCCCCCCCCGCCCCCGTGAAGGATTTCACGGAGGAGAGGAATGAATTAAAGAGTTAGATGTCTCGTTCCAGAGCCACCAAAAACGCTGAATCCACCCTTTATATTTTAGATTTTATTCGTTATTTTACATTTTAAGTCTAGCTTCCACACTGTGCAATTATGGGCGCATAGTAACTATCGCCTGTAGCGCGCATCGCCTGTAGCGCGGTCCAGTATGTAACACGGACTGATCTGTAGCCAGGTAGGACTAAGCGAGGCTGGTAAAGATTGACAGTCGGTGAGCTCGCAGACATCGCGTGTCAGACAGCGCGGCGCCAGCATTACACAGCGTCGACAGCGCGAAGCGGGTCCTATGCAGTTTGTCTGGAAATATAATAGATATTACATCCCTAGATAAGAAAACCGGAATGCCATAATTGAAAGGTAGATTTTATGAAACTGTCTGAAATGGCAGCGCTACGAACGTCACAAGAATTTGATAGACCCCGGTTAAGTTTAAAATCCATCTAGTTGCTTAAACTTGAACGATCCAACTTTTGAATGAAGAGCTGAGATTCCGATCCTAGATCCAGAGACATAGTAAATAGACATAATACAGACATTATCAGTAACCAATCATATCGCGTGAATATATCTTGGATCGACATCTCACTCGCTATTGGCTGGTTGACATAAATATCACAGATTAATCTATTTTCTGACGTACAAGAAGGTATATCTATACCTGGATGCGAAAAGTATACGTGTAATGTGTGCGAAAAAATGCCTCATTCATTACTTATCAATTTGTACTTAATTACTGACATTTAAATAATAATAGTAATAATAATTTTAATCTCCGGAAATCCTGCAAATAATAAAAAATATCAATCACTCAAGCAATAATCGAAATCTCGCTACAATCACACCGCTACACAGAACCTTAATCAAATGAACCACATTTTCAAAACTATCATCATAAACCGCACACAAATAACTAGGTTCTGTTCTGACTGCTTTGAACAAAAAATTCTAGGTCATCTGGTCCGCTGCAGCGATAGCTGCGCCCAATTTATTTCGGTCATTCATAGAAATTCAAACATTGTCAAAAAGGCAAAAACAAGCCTTACGGCGGCTGTAACACGAGCCTAGGTATCGGATGATAGCCGATAAACAGACACATAAACGATGAACTGGAATGCAGTGCTTCTCAAACTGTGGCGTGTCTCCGACCGGATATTTTTTTTGAGTTTGCCCAGGAACGGCGACATTCCATGACAACGGTTTGGTACCGCCTAATAAAACGCGATTCAAATGCTAATAAATTGTAGCCTATTATAGCCCAATTAAATTTTTAACAGAACCACACTTCACAGCTCAACGACATTATCTTGAATCTTTATCTGGAGAAATTGACCTATTTTTTCCAGCTTGCCGCGGACCGGAGAGAGGTGGTCGGCGGACCACCACTTTGAGAAGCACTGGACTAGATCGTTAGATTCGATCCCAGTTTCACTGCAGCTACATCATCAGGCCATATATCACTGTTATCTGTACCACCTATATTACACAGAAAACCACCACAGTCTGACATTTATTTCTTGCTCATGATAAGAATGTCAGAGGATATTCATCCAAAATACACCCGCGTGTGTTTATCAGGCGTAGGATCGTAAAAAGAATTTATTGGCTTGATGTCAAAGGCGCTATTTGCTGGTAAGTCCAATAGCAATCATTGCCATTTCACAGAATAAAAAAAACTGCAAAATAAAAGTAAGGTAATGAAATTAGACACAACGCGAGACAAAAGGCAATAGGAGTCAAACCATATTTCTGGTGCAGTGTCGATGTTTCCGAGTGAACTAGATAAAAGCGATTCGGTTATTCAGCATTTTATACCTTTTGCAGAGTAAACGTTCGCTTCAGTATCCGATGTTAGATCCAATTAACGGCACGACAAATTTTATTCTAAACATTTTGATCGAAAAAAAGGAGTTAACACTGGTAGCTTCGCAGTCAATTTCTATTAGAACCCTAATGCTAAATATTATGACATTCATAACTATACAGAAATAAACCAAGGTTTCAACCAGGCCTGAGGCCTTTACTTTGGTGCTGCACTATTAGCATCAAAGCATAAAAGAGGTGGATCTATAGGACACGCAATAGGGTAAGGCTAGATGGGTCAATTCACACCCTAATGCTAAGCAGCGAGCCACGGTTAAGCCACTACATCACTGTGATAGACGAAGCCATTGTTTAATCGATAGGCCAAGTGCCATTCTGTTCCGGCATGAACCCAACAAGCCCTCAGCTCTCCTGGCACTAGCTTTGCCGTAACGAGGGGAAGAGGGGGATCGGGGGGGGGGCGGGCAGGGGCTAAGATAGATGGATGAAAATACCACCGCATCCCTCAAATAATAATATTGGTTTCGCATTTATTACTTCCGTACACATAAAATACAATTCAGATAGTGCAACTCAATGAAGTAACGAGGTTAGCTAAAAGGAATAAATCTCTGAAATAACTTTCGGCCATTAGACCATATCACTCAGCGCCATTTGTTCAGCTAAAACTCTTCGTCTAGTTTTTCGCCCTTTCTAATGCAGCAGTCAGGACATGCTTTTGAAAAAACATAATTCTTGTTTTTGGACTAACTAGTTTTAGACATAGAAGTATTTCAGGTGCATCGTGTCAACGCCCAAAGGAAAGAGAGAAACTCGCTTTTCAAAAGCGAGATTACATTCGATTTCGGTGCGCCAACAGCTTCTGTTTCAAGCACCAGTTCCACGCCAGCGTTTGTGAAAGATGCTTCTGAAAAGTGTCACCTGGACAATCTCGCTTTTGAAACTAGTTCTTGACATATTTTTCCAAAGCGAGTTTTCCTATGCATGGTCTAACTGCTCTATATATACTGTAATACACGCTTGTCTGAACCTTGCAAGCGCGCATTACCAACGTCAAATCGTTCGCTATAGCCTGCGCTGCTGCAGTTCTGTACCCTTTATTTTTAAAACACACACAAGCACTAACTAGCCTCCTAGCCCGGGAGCAACAAGGCCAAGCTTGTTTATGCAGCCAGTGTCACGGTAGTAGAAGTCCTCGAGGCTCCCTAAAGGGAAGACTTGTTTATAACTCTGCTTCACTGCAGACCTTCTGCTGAATACATTTACAGGACGGTTATACAAAAAAAACAATAAGGGAAGGGGGGAACAGATTATTTAAGGGCTTCCCCTGCGAGTTCAAGGACCGTGTGTAGCAGCGAAGACTATTGCAGTCCGGTTCTGTGCCTAGGCATCGGCTTTACCAAGCACAGAACCGCTCCCCCCTCTTAAGTCGCCTTTTACGACTCGCCCGGGGAGCTCTGGGCTGTAGGTCAACTCTTTGTTCCCCGATCTGCAGGTGTTATTGCGGGGCTTAAGTCCCTCGCCCCAGGCTATACGGGCCATCAATCACTGAATTCATTGAGAATAATGCGTGTCTTCCTTCTCCTCTGGAACAAATCGCAAACGCTCAACTTAGCATGAGCGCAAGGGCGTAGAGTACCGACAGGTAAAACTTTGACTAATGTACATGTATTTCTTACTAGTCTATAGCTGGGGAAGATTGCAATAGATCACTTTCGTACAAATTCATAGCCCATATTTTGAAAGGCAATCCAATTGGGGTAGATATTTTGCATTTTTAGCCTACACAAGTCTTACGCACTGTTTTATCTGTGTTTGCTGAAACAAAATTAGTGGCATACTTTATCCAAGTCCCTACAAATTCCAGTCTCCTCCATTGCTGCAGTCTAAGTGGCATATAGGACGGGGTTAGGCTTTCTATCAAAGCTGCCAGAAGCAGTCTCTATGCCTGAAGGCTTGCCGCTGGCACAGGACCAAACTTCTCCAGCCATAGACTTGATCACTAGAACTTAGCCTACAATATTAGTTAGACGCTTTATCAGTTATTTATCGCCATAAATATGAGGAGGAAAATGATAGAGGGTAACCCATGCATGGGCGAATATTGACCGATTGAACTTCCCACAGCAACACACCCCTAATTGTAAAAAACATCACAGCCAAAAAATTGCATCGTTTTATAGTGATTGTATCATTGGTTGGATGAGACGGACTATGTAATTGTGTTTGTAATTGTGTACTGAGTCGACGGAATGGTTCTTAGATAATTATTTCTTTAATTCAAAAGCAGACAAACGGCAGCCTCAAGGCTGACACAGCGGCACAAATTACAAAACGCTACAAAGGCTCACGCTGCACAGAGGAGGCCCACAGACGCTGGACGATCTGATATGTTGTATACACGTAAGTATGCACTTTTGTTTACGGCACAGAGCATACACAACAACAAACAGAACAACAACAAACAGATGAAAAAGATACATAGCACTAACTGTGTTATAATTTACTAAAGATTCTTTTGTTTCAACAAACTGACTCCCAAGTTTCTAGCATTTTAAGGAGAACAACTCGTATGTCTTATGACTGGAAATTGTCATATTACACACCAGCTCTATAGTACCTGCCAAGCTGCATCGCTGACAGCCTACTTAAACACACAAGGGTTGCATTTCACTGCTGTAGGCCAAGTAACGGCCGACATCCAATGGTCTAGTCTAGTCTACAGCTGAAGCTCCTTGTAGTGACTAATTCATTGAGGAAGGAAGAGCGCTATCAAGGTCTGGCCGATAACCAGACCGTTAGCAATCCATTAAGAGTTCCTGTGTAAGCAAAGGCCGTTATGCAACCTGGTCATCCTATATTATCTATCCGTCTAAACGCTGCTAAATGCTATAAGGCCGCGCACTGATAAAGCTCCAGTGTTTTACTCTATGCAGACCCTGGACATATTAACGTATTAACCATACAGGGATCGGTCGGGCAGCAAATGCACCAAAAAGCTGAAAGACTTTTCTTCAAATTTAACAAATGCTTTGCCGAGATTTTCTCAAACACTGAAAACTAATAAGGTAAAATGTATGCTAAAAATTGATGCAGAATTACACTTCTCAACTAATGAAATTACGAACATGTTTGATAATAATCATTCCTCAAGGAAACGTTTCATGAAGTCAAATCAGTCAGTACCTTATTCTGCACAACGCTAACTAACAGTCAATAACTTTCTTATAACCTACAATGTATAACTTATCAGTAATAGCATATAATAATTAACTTTCAATTACTAGATTGAATAGCAAACTCTGTTGAATTTCGATGTCATGTGTTTACGTTGTACAGAGGCGCTGCAATGTCAGAATTGACAGCAGCGAAAAAAAATACTAAGTGGAAAAACATTGCAGTACTGCACGCTTCAAATCGTAAAAAAGCCGAAGTTCTATGTGGATAAAATCTGCTGAGAAGAAACTACTCAAAAGACGGATGACCCACCTGTGAAATGTTTCCAACGATCTGACATTTACGCAGAGGGAATTAAAGGCTCGAACCAACATTCCGCTTGGCGATCATGGTAATGTTTGAAGTGGTCGCACATTTTTGACATTTCCCAAAAACGCGCTGTGAAGTGCGATCGAGCGGCTTATAAACTACTGCAGTCCACGCGGGATACCAGGCCGTGAACATTGCCCTAAAGTAAAAAACCCGAGCGAGATTGGTGAATAACAAAATTGACTAGGTAATCTGCCGTGAAGACAAGACAAATTGCTGCTAAGAAAGAGGAGCTGTTATTTGTCAAAAGTCGGTTTCGTTGAACAGAATGTGACGTGACGTTTTTGGCATAAGTAAGGCAAATTGACCACTACATTGACCTCTATTGAACAAAGCAGACTTCATGAAAAACTTGTCAAAAAAACAACCCGAATTAGTTGTTGGGCGAACGTTTATGCATATTTGAATATTGTCTAAGCAACACCTACATGAATTACACTGGCAAATATATAGGGACACAAAAAATTGGGACTAGGGACGCGCGCGCTTTCTATGTCGGCATCGCTTCAGCGCTTTTTCTTTACTTGACACTATCATGCATGTACATTTGACACTATGATGCATGTGTAGAAAATTTATCTGAGTGACTTTTACGGAAATAAATTACGTACACTGTAAATTATATATAGATCAAACTTGGAATACATTCAGTTACATTTCACATACAGTCCTAAGGGAGTAAAACAAACCAGCAAACGTCAGTGAAAAAAAACCTGAAGAAAGCCAACAGATTCCACCATGCACCCAATCTATCACCCCTGAAGGAAGAGCCTCATGATCGGTCTATTTTGGACATGGCTGACGGACCCTATACCATCCATCAACGGCCCTATCACGCAGCAAGACAGATCGAAAACTAAGCTCTGGCTTCTCTTCATCGGAAGATTACAGAGAGAAGTTAGCGTGCGAGATCAGGCTTGACCTATTAATGCTTTATTATGTGGATGGGTGCAGAGTTTTAAAGCTTTAGGCGGTCATGCAACGCGAGGTGATACAACCGATAGTGGTAATCTCCAATGCCATAGCGATTTCATTCAGCCCATAGTTAGTCCACCTTTTCAAAAATATCGCTGAATTTTAATGCTTATTAATCAGTTTTTTTAAACACGAATAAACTATGAAACAATTCGTACAGTATAAGGTTCTACAAGCAGTAAAATTATGACAATGTTTGGAAAGCTCTGGGGCCTCATTTACGTACATTTCTTAAGATTTTCTGAAATCTTATCCTAACTGAAATTTAAAACAAATAAAATCCAATCGCCGACCGCCGTGACGTCATCATTCGATTTGCGCGCGACCGTGCGGAGTTTCCAATAAAAATATAAGATTTGCCAAAGATTCTCTTATGACAATCTTACGATTAAGATTGTCATAAGATATATATGTAAATGAGCCCCCTGGGCCGCTCACTTATGCATGCCACCGCTGCAGGCTCCAGCCGACAAATCTCGGCTGTAATCATTTTCGTGTCGGGCTAATTGAATTCAATTCTTGGATTAGTGCAATCGAGCGAGACGTCAGACGTCATTGCCATAGATCCCAGCAGGGCCTCGTCACAGCTCGGGCTCCAAACCATCCATCATTGGCACTAATGCGCGCATTCAATGCCGCGCGTATGCGTCGAGCGTTGAGAAGATTTATTTATTATTAGTAACGCATTATTTTTTACATTATCGGTAGGCCTACAATAACGCACGAGCACGAGTTTCTTTTTCGTAAATGCTATTGTACCCGCGAGTTTTTATGACGTAACTTTTCGAGAATGAACCCGAGAAATAAGGGGCCTAGATGTGCAACATCGTTGTCCGTGCCTCGATCGTTTCTCGATTAAATTCGTCAGTATCACGATTTGCATAATTATTATTCTAACAGGCGCAAGGCCCACGAAGCGGGATGTCATTTATTCGCTATAAGGTCTAACCGCATTTAAATCGACATATTAAAACGTAAGTCGATATATTTAAATAGCTGCGTAATAGTACAATCTACTCTTCGATCGTTAAATGATCGCAATACAGTCTCCACGATGCAAGCTTAGTTCGCGGAAACAATAGAGGCGTGGGCGCTCATGACTGCAGTTGGACCTCGCAACACGTCCCGCGGTGAATTATTGACGACGCCCCGCACCCGGACCTCTCTCGGCCAAGTCCGGCGGTCACTTGGCCCGACTTCATGCGAGACGTGCCAGTGGCGCGTCCATGAAACTTGCATACGACCGCACTCCGCACTCCACACACCCGCGATATCGCACTCCACACTCCGTAAACCGCACTCCACACACCCGCGATATCGCACCCCACACTCCGTAAACCGCACTCCACACACCGGCGACGCCGCACTTAACACTCCGCAAACCGCACTCCACACACCGGCGACGCCGCACTTAACACTCCGCAAACCGCACTCCACACACCGGCGACACCGCACTCCGCACTTTGCACTCCGCAGTCTTTACGGCGGACCAGTATCAGTTTATTCATTTCTCCTTATCAGACTCGTTTCATGTCGGATCACTTCACAGCATGACATTGCAGCAGGCCTACGTGCAGACGTGCACAAGCCCAATCATCAGCAATACCAAATAGCGCACGCAAGTGACACCGGAGTCGGAATAATCGCAGTGGCCATCCATTGCGCTAGGGCGCTCTTAAAGCGGCAATTTTTCTTCACAACGCTACACGTGACGTACATGATGTAGGTCAATCGACAGAGTCGCCCCTTGGTGAACTTGTCGGTAAGTGACTAATGGACATGATATCCCATTATCTGAACGAAAATTCTGTGATAATAGCACTTCGTTCCACCTAATAAATCTTAGATTATCAGCTCGTTCTGCCTGTAAAAAGGCCGTGTTTCCAAATACTGGTGTTAATGTTCACTGTGACAGCACAGTTTACGGAAGCCTTCTGCACCAGGCAGAAGCTGTATGGGACCGTTCATATCAGACCAAAAGCCAAAGGTTTGATTTTGTACCCTACGAACCCCTTCTAGATTATAACCAACTATAGCGCCTGGCCAGGTCACCCCAAAATATTATATAACAATTTTCCGGAGTAGGTCTTTTTTTATTTATTTTTTACCTGCCTACCCACCCCTAAACCCCCCCCCCCCCCCCCCCAAAAAGCGAAGGCTTTTCAATGAAACGTTTTTCACCGTCGTGGCCATCCTTCATTATTCATAACAGAATTCGTTAAGTCAAGCCCCCTCAAGGCACCAAGCTCCCTGTTTGAATTTTTGGTTCTCCCAGGACCTAATGGCTGAAGACTTACATGTAGCAAGCACTGTCGAGAATGGTCTGAAAAGTCTGCAAAAACTGTAACGAATGACCTGAAAATGGATAAGAAATGTTAAGAATGGCCTAAAAAATGTCCGACGGCATCCCCCAACCCCCCCCCCCCCCCCCCCCGGTTCGTGAGTTTCGATAAAGAATGAAACATAGTCGTTCGGTGGATGCGCCCTGTTTTTGAAGGCTAGAGTCGCTACTGTTCTAGGTTGCAGAGCGGGTTGTTATTCGCGACTAAACCCATCCATCGGATATGTCAGCCAAGACAAACGCGCGGTACCAAACCCTGTCGGCGCGACACCACGCGGTATAGACAACGAAGAAAATTAGGTTTTAAATCGAGCGTGGCTCCCTCCACGCTACATCGATTGAACAATGGCCGCGCATCGGGGTCACGTGGGAGAGGCGGTGTGGCAGTTAGCGCGAACGCTTGTTTACGATTGGCTGTCGAGGAGTCGGCGGCGAGGCGTGACAATTGCGATTAATACATCAGGCGATCAAACGCGGACGTGTGACGCTGTAATGGAATGTAATGTAAGAAATGTAACGTAAGGAAGCGAAACTTGAACTATGCAGCTAAGGGCGCATATTGAGGCCTGATTGACAGTCGATCATAACGAGCGGGGGGGGGGGGGAGAGGTGCGGGGGAGCCAGAGGCCCCCAAGAATTTGACCCGAAAGAGACGCAGTGATATTTTTCATTCCCCCATAGCAGAATTTGAGAAAGAAATCTTCGTTAGAATTCCGCTCGCAAGTTTGTCTGCAGCACTCTCACAATCCGTCCCCCTCAGATTTTGACACGTAGTTGCGCCACTTCAGTCGATAATTGTCCGCCGCTTCAACGGCGTTCAATTATTTTCCGTGCACCGGATGATCAGAGAAGCTGGATTTAGGTGTTGTCACCTCAATCCCCAATTGACCCAATTTGCGAAAGTTAGTCCGAAAATGTCGGCGCAGGAGAGGCTAAAGGTGGAGTTAAATGCTGTCCGATACCGCTTAATCCGAGAAGCGTGAAAAACTTAAATTTAACTCCACTGCTCTGGCCTTAGCTTTCGAAACGCACGACGAAATTACCATCCGATAAGTCACATATAAACTCATATAATTCTCTTACACTTCGGATTCCGTGCCATCTTTCCGGAATCCAACGACTAAGATGCAGCTTTAGGAAAGATTTTCACTTGTTCATTGTCGACACGTTTCCAAAAATCGCTGTTCCGACGAGCGCCCTCCCGTGACATGCCGCTTGTAGCATTGTAGCCTACGGAAGAATAATAATGCTGCATAGGTATGGTGGCTATATGGAAACAAGACGGAAAGACGACTGAAAAGTGGGAAGATGTTATGTACGATTTTCGCGTGTTCGTCGTCGGCATGTTCCGAACACGCGTGATCCCGAACCATCTTTCGAAAACCAGCGTGTCCGGAACATGGCTGGAAATCTTACGTTTAACGCGTAATGTAACTCTACCTCACGCGTAATCTGCTAGCTCGTCTCGCTGTACATGTCGCTATCAACTGTCCTGCGATGAATAAACCGGTCAGTAAATCCAGACCGTGTGTCAGCATGCCTCGCACATGTCCGTGGATTGGACACGATCTGTGCCTTGCTCAGTCACCGTGCATGTCCCAGTGTCTCCCAGACACGCACGCGCCATGCAGTCTGCGCTCAAGTCTATCAGTCCCCCGAGCCTCGTCCGTGTTTGCTGACACGGTCTGCACACAGACCGGGTCTCTGCATGGCTCTGCGCTTAATGCGCTGCATCTAGGCTATACGACATCCTCGCAAACTTTTGACCGACATGGGTATTGGGTATACATATGCAACTGGAATTTGTCCCGCTGTTGCCATGCATGTAAAGCAAGTAATTGCAGGTAGTAATGCACTTATTGCCCTGCAAGTATGCTTGTTAGTACACTGGTTGCTAAGAAAGGAAATGTTGGGGCATGATGTCAGAATGTCGCGATCACACGAGCAAGAATTGTCTCTAATGGACTATAAAGTAAGACCATCATGGCATGGCATGGCGGGGGTTAGGACAGAAATTGCTGAAGTCATTCTTAACAGCTCGGATTCATTTTTGAAGTTACTCTTAACAGATATGATTAAAGACAGAAATTGCTCAAATCATTCTTAACAGCTGGGATTTATTTTTGAAGTTATTCTGAACAGATCTGATTCATTTTTAAGCTATTCTCAAACAGAGCTCATTCATTTTTGAGGTCGTTCTTAACGGTGCTTATCTATCTTTTATAGCTAGCGAAAAATGGGATATTCTGAGTCAGTTCTGACGGTCCCGGCGCCCTTTTTCGACAGTAACAAGGTGCCCCACTCAGGCATCAAGAGGGGGCCGGCCTCCCCGAGTCCCACCGTAGTCCTACTACAGCGCCGGACATAAACAGACCTCAATCAATTTGAGAGCGCCGTTAAGCGTCCGACTAGCACTAAACTTTTGAATAAACGCTATCGTCGCCGGGTCGGTGTCGGGCCGCGGGAAGGAAGCTTGGCGCTGTGTGGAGGACGCGCGAGAACGATGGCACTTAAATCCTTATCTCGACATCGAGCCGCCGCCGCCGCCGCGCTAAATGGCCCTGATTACACGACGTTCGCGGTCCGAGGGGCTCTATCGAGCTAGCGCCTGCAGGGACGATGCTCGCTGGTCCATACCCGTAGCATTACATGTAGATGCGATATTTTGTCGGGGGGCTAGTGGGGGCTAAATAGTTGGAACTCCCCCGATCTGAATAGGACCTCTTATAGCCCCATCTAAGAATGTGTTCAAGTAAACCTCCAAACTCGATGAGTCGATTCACTAAGCTCAAGTGGTGGAATTTCAAGCTCCTGGAGTTTGTAGGCTATACAAATTTGTTTCGATTTAAGATAAAATCATTAATTTTGTTACTAAAAATAGCGAACCCATTCAGAAGCTTCATTCAGTGCAAAGTTTCGTTTTTATTACCCTCCACCTACCCCCGGTCGTCCGGTCGTGAGTTTATTTGCAAGGAAAAACGAAATTTTATGTGAAGGTCACGAAAAAACTCCGAAGCCCCTAACCGTTTTTCAACCAACACGCCTACACGCGGCTCGGCACTGGGCTGTCTTTTTACTGCCAGGCTTGGAATTGCCTTCTCCAAGAGATCGGACGCTGAAATCGTCGAAGGGCTCGTAAATTCTGCCTAGGGCCGCCGACGGGTCGATGGGCGGGGAAGGGACTGCGCGGCTGGGCCGGGAGCGTGCGTGCCGGGGGCTGGCAGGGAAACCCCGCAGGAGGTCCCTGGGAGTCAGCAAGGTCCGACACCTATGTAAGGCTGACGTGGCACGTGCTGCTGATGCCGAATGAGACAGTAATTATGCAGATTTAGACAGTAACTATGTAGACAGTAACTATGTAGACAGTAACTATGTAGACAGTAACTATGTAGACAGTAACTATGTAGACAGTAACTATGCAGACAGTAACTATGTAGACAGTAACTATGTAGACAGTAACTATGTAGACAGTAACTATGTAGACAGTAACTAATCAGACAGTAACTATGCAGACAGTAACTATGCAGACAGTAACTATGCAGACAGTAGTTATGTCGGCCCAATCCTACATATTGTGAGCATAGAACGGGCAACAGCCAGTGCGTCGAGTGCGTCGCGCCCATTGCCTGTTCGACGTTTTAAGCACTTGGTATTGGTCTATGCTCATGCTGTTACAAGATTGTGTTGTAAAATAAAATATTGATTGATTGATTGAATGCCTAGGTGAGCATTTTATTCTTTTGAAGCTGACTGGTTGCAAGTTCTGGAATTACGGGGGGGCCGGGCCCCACTAGATAGGCCCTACCTGGATCGGCCCCCATTAATTACCGCCCACAAAAAGGACCGGGGCCCTCAAAAGGTCCCCTTGTTAGGCCCATGTTTTTAGAGGGGTGTGGGGGGGGGCTCCCTTGTTATCTTGGGTGGTTTTTTAAGTTTTAAAGCCAAATGAAAGTGCAATGTCAAGAAAAGCCCCGCCCCGGTTGTCAGTTTTTCACTGAAGCGGGGAAGGATGCATGAGCATCCCGGTTCTTGACTTTGTGCTGGACTCCCCTTTTAACATCGACTGGGGACCATTTGAAATAGTAGCCAAGATTTGAAACTAGAATGTTGGATTCTTGCCATGTATCTATTTAATGACTTTAGGCTAATGTAACTGCAAGTTTTCGAACAAAATCATGATATTGAATACTGATGTTTTCGAATTATGATTTAAAAAAATTATATCGTAATACGACGCTAGTCTTGAACAGCGTGCTGTGGATAGGCAGCGTGCAGGTACGGCGGCACGCTACACCTTGCTACACTGTATAGGCCTATGGAAAGTGAAAGCTCCCTTGATACCGATGAGCTGAGCAGACAGCATGTTAGCAATTGAGCGTTAGGAAAATATGAATCTATCGCTAGAACTGAACCGTCCAATCCCAGCGGTCTCGCATCGTTCCATTTAGTCCGCGAGAACATGTGCGTCTTGCCGTACTCGTACATATCTGCACGACTGCTACTGCTTTATACGGGCACGGTCTGATCACCGGCCACTGTTATAGAATTTGAAACTTTTTTAGTCGGCCCGAGCGCAGCGAGCGAAATAAAATATTTCCAATGAAATCGAATCGCGCATAGCCTAATTTGAAACATGAATTTTTTTGCGTGCATGTAATTTTGGCGAATTTCGCAAATCGACAGGCCTAAACCCTGCAAAAATTACATGCTCGAAAACAGCGCAGCGGGCTTATATTTCATGCGCAGTCCTCAAAAAGGCGAAATTACGTGTAAGTCCAGCAAATTCCTAAGGGGAAAATCCGTGAAAAACGCATCGAGTCTTGTCATTGCAACGCTGATAACAAATTTGTTACCGCATGAGCAGAGTTAACTTTAGCTCGTACAAAATAGGAGTAACGTTACGCCTGCGGCTTATAAAACAGGAGTAGTGCACTCCTATGCCTTTAAAAAAAAGGAGTAGGCCTAGAGTAGGCCTACTCCACCATCGTCCATTTTTATGAGAATTGCTACTCTTACCCATGTCTAAATACGAGTAGTTTGTAAAAAAACGTCGTTTTTGGAGTACTACTCCTACTAAAGTTATCCTTGCGCATGAGAACGTCTTGAAATAAAATAGGAAACAATAGCATCTGAGCGTGAAAAGATCGCTGAAAGTAAAACCTGGACTGGGATTCGCCCATTCGGAAAACAACAATTTTATCCATCCTGCTGCGCTTCATTCGGGCGCCCGTGCATCGTATACATTCACCACTGCTCTCCGACCCAGTGAGCGGTCACTGCCGTGGGACGCAGCACGGACGTGAAACGCTTGAGAAAATATCCGCCTCCATTCAAATCAACTCGTTCCGCTCGTCCGAGCGTTTGCTAGCCAAGCGATTTCTTTTTTCTAAAAGCAAATCTATCGACCAATTTGAGTTGCTCAGGCTCATCGAGTTCTGTAAAATGGAAGACAATGGGTTGATTTCGGTCGCTAAAACACTAGCAGCGCAGAAATGCAATATTCGTTCGGGTGAAATATTCGGGTGAATGTTGTTTGCAACTTTGCATTCACATCTTCTACACTCTGGTTGTGCTACACTGTATGCTCCTTTACTTTGTGCTCCTCGCTCGTTCAATAAACTGTCGCTCGCAGCTTAATGCGCTTTTAAAATTTTGCATCGTCAATTAAGAAAACATTGAACGCTCGATGCTCCCTCAATAATTCAGTTCACTGCGCCGCTGATTGCGAAGACACCGCAAGATGCCGAAGACTGCCGAAGATTATATTCCTCGTCTGATCATCGCACGTCTTCGATTGCATTCTCCTATCGATATTGATTCCAGTCCTGCTAGTCCAGAGCATGTCCGATCAGCGTTCTTGCTGATCGTGCCGATATCGCCAGCATATGCCCCCAAATACATCGCTTCCGCACGCAGGGGCGGTCCCAGAAATTGTTGATGGGGGAGAAGGGGGGGGGGGGGGGTAAGTTAACTCACACCAGCCGATACTTTTTCCTTTCGGTGCAGAACTCGCGACCTACTGACAAAAAAAATTCGTCACGCAGTTGCCTTTTAAATACTTGACCAAACTTTATTCCGCATGCTGGTGAGGGGAGGATAATTGACATAATTGCCTCAATTTCTCTTATATATCGGTCCTTTCCCTAACTTTAGCATTGAAAAAACTTAACATGCTAGTGGGAGGAGGGGGGGGTGCATCCGCTCGCATCCCCAACGTAGACCTTATCCCTGCTGGCCGCGGGATGGGTTCCGCTCCATCCCGATATCTCCGGTTGGGACATCAAACGGAGCGCTTCTTCCATCTTGTCCCGGCGGATGTCCTGTGATGTGGGGGGTCATCGGGTCGCCCGACCGACAAGGTCCAAACCACTGCGCGGCAATAGCTATAGTGTATGTAGCTAGCTGCTACAGTATACTACAGGCTAGGCTACAGCTGTTTGGCCTTGAAGAATATTCGTAGAAATATGAGCGCGCAACGCAAACGTATTCAGTTCGTGGAAGTACGAGACGATTTAGTGCGTTACTGGCTTTCCGGGAACATTTTAGCGTGCAGCTGTACACAAAATGTGCAGCTATGGGCCAAAAGAAAATATGCAGTGAAAATTTTTGATTTTTGTACTGCACACGTGTATAGCCTTCATATGAGAGGTGCAGCTTTAACAATGTAAACTTTACGATTGTTCAGAAATGTTGAGTGTTATGAACGGCCTCAAATCTTCCGTCAGCACTCCTCCCCGCCCCCCCCCGCCCCTCTAAGTAAGTTGTAAACGGAAGGGAAAAGGTCTCGGTCAGCACCCCTACCCCCCTTCTTCCCCCCCCCCCCTCTCCTCCCCCGCTCGTGAGCTCTCTATAGGCCTACGACAAGGAGAAACATCTTGTAAAACATCTGGTGAAAACTTCTTGTGAAAACATCTTGTGAAAACATGCGCAGCTGAAACTTCTCTTCCCAAATGATGGTCTGCTTCTAGTGCATGCAAGCAGGCCAGGGGCCTGTTACTCTAAACTTCTTAGGCAAATTTTGATCTTAAAAAGTTCTTAAAAAAATCTTAAGTAAATTTTAGTCTTAGTTATTTTAAACTCCGCACCGCCACGGCGCCACTCGTAATAAACCGAATGATGACGTCATGGTGGTCGGCGGTGGGATTTAATTTTTTTCAAATCTTTTTTTAGGATTAAGTTTAGGCTTAAAGTCACGGAAACTATGAGAGACAGGCCCCAGGTCTTTAATAGTAGTCTCCACGTGCCCGTCTAGCCTATAAGTTTAATTTATATTCTACCCGGTCATTAAACCCAGCCGAGGCCGAGTCACGAGGACAGTCGCAGTCGTCAAACAACACATTTATAATGCATGCGTTAGCCTACAGCCAGTCACAGCTACATTTTTGTGCGTAGGCCTAAGTGAAATAAAAAGAGCAGCTGTGACGAGAGCTTAGCGGCTTAGATCGACGGTGGGAACTGGGAACGCGTCCCCCGGCTCCCCATCACGGACCTGGGCGTCCCTATCGTGAATCTGCCTCATCCCCACTGATAGATTGGTCCCCACCTGGACCCCAATATTCATAGCCTATAAGTATACCTTCTAAAATCAATAGGTCTATATTTATAAGCAGCGTTGAGATTGGCCTCAGGCATAAACAGAGAATGGCCTCTAAAATTTTCGTCAGTACTCCCCCTCCCTCTCCCCGCTCGCGATTTCTGAACGGAAAGCCGGCATGGTTTGTCTGTTGGAGGAATAAATTTCACAAAAATCCACCTTTTAGACTCAAAATTTTGGTTTCATTTTCTTGGAGGGGCAAATAAATTCCATCCGCTCTAATCGCACAACTTTTTCCCTCCTGTACAAAACTCACGACCGGGGGGGAAGGGGGTGCAGTACATATTCATTTTGGAAGCTGTTCTTACCATTTTGGAAACTAGGCCTATTCTTACCAGGCTACTACTTGGGCTATCAAATATCGAACTTATATGTCCCCCGTGAATACACAACTCAGAACTCTGAAGCAAGGCATTTGGTCCTTGTGCTCAACAAAGCCAATGCAGGCGAGAAGGTTAGGCCATATTTCCCTCCTCTCCCGTCGAAGATAAACGAAGGAAATCCCCGTTCCCCTCACGGTGCTGCGATCATCAATCGTCCCGTCGACATACCCGACTGTCTCTTAACCTTTCATGCTCCGACATGACCAGGAGCAGGGTCGCAAGAACAGGGGGTGGGGGGAGGGGAGCAATTGCCTCTCTGCCCATTCTGTTTTGACGTCAAATATAATCCTTTCATCTAGAACTTGTGCCCTTTTTAGTTCAATGCCCCCCATGCCCCTGCATGGGGGGGGGAACTTAACGTCAGTGGACTTAACGTCGTTCCTGGCGAGGAGACGCAGCGCTGGAATGTAGGGAAGGGCAGCTGTCGGGGGGGGGGGGGGGAAGCTGGCGGGTCACGCCCATTCTCCACGCTATAACCTCTCGAGCGTCATAGTCTCGTCCCCCCCCACACCCTTCGATCGGTTCTGTCTTTTGTGAGTGGGTATAAATTTCTTTAAATGTATCTAAATCTAAATCTAGAATTTTGTTGGGGTGGGTGGCTCTGGGAACTTTTTTACATTTTTTATCTGACGCCAAACGACTGACACTCCCCAACAAAGATATATCGTTTGTGATTCAATTTACATTCTTGGTCACCCCCTCTCCCTCCCTCACCCGTTCATTTTCAAATCACTCCGGGGCGGCTAAGTGTAGGTCTATCTCGAGGCTCTGAACGCGACGTAATTGTTTCAGACGGAATTGAATCAGACGACGCGGCTTGAAGGTGAGAGAGCGAATCTCGTGCGTCGTCTGATGCGGCGGTTTGCGCAAGCGATCGACTGCCTGCGCTGCATGCCAAGTAGCTCGCACGGGTGGCGACCGGTGCTGGGTGCGAAGATGCGGGTGACAATTACGGCTGACATGCGCTGGGTAGGCACCATGTTCTGTAGGCTCTGAGACATTGTATGCTCCAACCTCCCAAGTTGGGGGTCGGCGGGGTCGGCATTGCAAGTGGTGCATCACCCCTCCCCCCCATGATTGGGGGGAGGAGGGGGCTCGGGGAATGGGCAAGCGACGGAGACGCGACTAGCGCCTACGCTAGGAGCCTTCAAATCTCAGTCTTGTTTCTCTCAGTTTTATCCGTGACGTTTGCTGCTGTGTAGTGTATTTGACGTTTCACTGCTTGTCCGTGTATTTAGGATTGTAGAGCGCCCTGGATCAGTCCCTGGACCTGTAAGGGCGCTGTAGCAAATCGGCTTGGTGTATTTATTATTTTCAAAACGGGCGATTAGCAGTCTATAGCGGTATATAGCAGTATACAGCGATCTGAAGCCAGACAGGTAAATCTTAGACTTTTAGAGCTATATTTTAAAGTAAATTCGACTCTGTTGTTGCGCAATACTCATATTCCGTTCTTCGGGATTCGTAAACTTCGTTTGTTTGGCTTATATTCAGAGATTTCGGACGCAAAATCACCGGTCAGCAAGTCGCAACATAGCATAATTAGTTACGTTACACGCTTTCATGCGGATTAGGATTGGACTGGCTTAGAGGCGCGTGCGTGCAGTCACGGCTTTCGCAGACCGCCGCGCTGTCTCGGAGCCAGCGACAAGCGGATTAGAAACTCGCCGCGCGAAATAAACCAATCTCCAGCGCGGCGTCAAGAGCGCGGGACGAGAAAATTGAATTTGCGCGGTTGAGCTGGATACAAGCCGCGCGTACCTCACGACTCAATGCTGCCAACTCGCTTGGAATTAGTTTAGGGTTAGTTTAGGATGAGTTTAGAGTTAGGTTGGGGTTAGGTTGGGATTAGATCAGATAGGCCAGGATGCGAATGATATTAGTTTTTAACGTTTTTGTTTACTTTTTGATTGACAGATGAATGAAAGCAGCCTATTCTTCTGGTTTTGGCTTATATGAAGCTCAACCGCGCGAATTGTAGGCCCCTATAGGCCTACAGGCCCCTATAGGCCTACAGGCCCCTGTAGGCCTACAGGCCCCTGTAGGCCCCTGTAGGCTTATTCGCGCGAGGGATTATGTCCATGCTCACTAATAGCGCTACTGCGCTGACGGACACAGGCCTATAGGCTAGTCAGTTTTCAATCGTTGTACGATTCGGCTATTTATAGGACAGTTGAGCGATATGCCTACGTCAATTTTATCAGCATTATTATTTATGCGCAAAAATGGAGGTAATTGTAATCAGTGTTAAATTTAGCTCCCATAAAACATGCATGCGTAGCGCTACCCCCAAATACTCTTAAAACAGGCGCAGGCTACCCCAAATAGCCTACTCTTAAAACAGGCGCAGGATAGCTAGCGCAACTGTTCAGCCGTTAACAACCGCTAATTGTATCATGTCTATTCAAACGAGTGTAGTTTACAGGTTCTCAGATCTAATTTAGAACCGCCAATAAAAGTGTGCCGACATTTGATCTGAGATCCAATTTACGCGAACTGGTTGAGTCATGACGTCATCGCTGTTCCGCGACTATTTAAAACCGAATAACTCTCGATCGAACAATTGCCGGGCCTAAATGCTCAACTATGTTTCAAAATAGCACAACCGTACGACGAATCATGACGTCACACGGCGTACAGCGGGTCACGTGACGCCGTGTAGATAAGCAGCAGTTTATGAGACGGGATTAACGAATTGTTCACATGACGTCATTACTCATCCTATCTGGGTCAATAAGCGCTCCGCGCTAGCCGGGAACATAAACAAGAGGACTAATTAGCCCCGCCTGCAGGCTGCATGCGCTTTCATTGGGACAAGCTTTCTTAGTCGGAACTCGGAAATAATCCAAAGAAAACGACAGAGGCGGCGTTTAGCGAGGGGCTGAATTTTTTGGGGTTGAATTTTTTTCCCAAATCCGCTCTCGCGAACCCAATAAATCATTTTAAGAAGACGACTACGCCCCCCTCCATGGCAGCGAACTATTAGATCCCCATTCAAAAATTAGCTCAACGTCAAAAATGTTTTCTATAACCGGTGTCACGGACGCTGAAAATGAAGTCGGAAACGGAGACATCGGACATCGATAAGACTTTGGAAACACTTGCTGCGGAAGAGATTCTTATTCTTGTTCTTAGTTTAATTAAGCGCCGCTTGCCATTGATTGAGACAAGGCCAAATTCTGTACTTATCGCTCGGTTGCTTTGTTTAAGTGTACCATGTCCCTGTGAAACATTCTGAAGTGAGATCATCCGTACTGGTTTTTTAAACAGTAAAAATTCTATTGATAAACATTCAAAATGAGCGACGCTATAACGCAGCTAAAAATAACAATGCCAATTCACAACAAAAGTACAAAATTTCACACAAAAAAGACTGACGACTTGGATGAGAAGCGTGGGGCCAGCCTCCCCCTCGATGACGGAGTGGAGGAGGGAGACCCGGTCGAGCAGGCCCTCGCTCGCCCCCCGGCTCAGGGCCTCCACGCTCAGAGATCCGGCTCCTCGCCCCTCGGCATCTCGCACTTCCACCCGGCCCTGCAACACCGTTAAAGTTAGGCGATATCTAACAAACAAGTGCATGCTCACAAGTGTAGACTCAGGGGGGTTGGGGATTCAAACCTCCAACCCCAGCCCCAAGGTGCGGTCAAAAAATATATTTTTGCGTTGCAATTTGTAAAGCATGTGCACGCCCCTATTGCAGATAACTACTTCCCCCAGATCGTCGCATCAATCCCATATCCAGCCAACCCTTCCAATGATGTCTTTTTAACCCTGCAGCGAGCCTCGAGCGATAATTCCACTGCACGTAATCCCGCCATGCGACCCCATCAATTATTGACGCATTCATTTCCCTTAAGTCAAGCAGTCCAGCCTTCTGGCAAGCCATGAAGGGTCGGTAATTTAGTATGTAGACCGTGATCAGTGAACAAGCGCGATCGGTTTTGTTGGATTGTTAGACGGAGGTGAGGACGGGTAGGCCTATACATAGTGAGTCGTACATGCTGGCCCTACACCCTCCCTACAGTATCCTACAGGGGGGTGTTCCAAGGATAAATGGGGGGGGGGGGGTAGTTTCGCTGTCTGGGGGTGTAGCTCAAAAGCTTGAAGGTGTGGAAGGGTGTTGAATAAATCCCTGCTAAAAAGGAGATCCAGCCGACAAGTTGCAAACAAGCAGCAAAAGTATTTAGTAAAAAGTGGGCTTACACTGTAACACTTTAGGCTACAGTATTTTTGATACAAGAATCGTTAGTCAAAACTGATGGTAGACTATTCGTAACACTATATCTTTTACGAAAATTCTAGATCACATCTATATATACATGTAGGAAACACGCCAGTCTCGGCTGTAGTCTATGGACCAAACGGCCATTATAGTAGAGCACGCCTAAAGGAAAGTACATGTAAGCAATTTTGTATAGGAAAGAAATTATAGTAGTGAAAAGGTGTCATGAAAAAAGTCCTGAAGAAGAGGGAAGGACTGAAGAAGTACTATAAAGTGACACATGTCAATGTCAATGTATCTAAGGCTTACCTAAGTGTCAAACTTCAAAACTAAGGTTTCACTAAAACGTCAGTTCTCTTCGGTTAAAAACTGCCACGTTCTTACTGCCGGTTGCTCGACCTCGATTTGAAGTGCGATTTAATTTTTTAGTGATTTAACCAATGAAAATCTCTGAGAGAATTGTATCCAATAATTTGATTGGTCAATTCGGACCACAAAAGTAAATCGCACTTCAAATCGAGGTCGAGCAACCGGCAGTAAGGACATGGCAGTTTTTAACCGAAGAGAACTGACGTTTTAATGAAACCTTAGTTTTAAAGTCTGACACTTCTTGTACAGCCCATCAGGTCACTGCTCTGTGGCTTCAATTTTCCCAATCTCTTCCCCTTCAATCACTGAAAACGCGGAGCTGCAACGGCGGAACACCAATCATCCACATTCCCGCCGTATCCGACCAGATTTTGTTTGACCCGAGGTGACGTGGAGTCGCTACCATGGCAACGTTAACGCTCGCGAGATGCCGAGGACAACAGAAGCGTGCATATAGTCGTTGGTGCGTTCGTTGTCACGCAAACTTGGGAACGTACATGTATTGACAGTTGCTTAACATTGCAGCCTACGATATCAAGTAGGCCTACGATGAGTCGCAAAGTTTGTAGTGCACGCTATCAAGTCGCACTCTTTGAACAAGAGTCCTAAGCAACCCTGACGTGCGCTCGATGCGCGCTGCGAAAATATTTTGCTGAGCGCCCGTCCGGCCACTGCCACGACATAATGCGCGTTACGACGTCAATCGCTGCCGATGAGAAAAATTCATCTGTGCAGTTCGTTTTGTTTGGAAGAGGGTGGGGGGTCGAAACAGAAGAATCTAGAAGAGGGGGAGCAACGGAGAGTTGTTTATCAAAACATGTAATATGGAAAGATGTTTGACAAAACATGCATCAAAACATGTCGCTTACCATCAAAACACGCAAGAGAAATGAATGAAACGAGTCTCAAACGTTCACGAAACATGCGATAGTAGAAAATTAAGAAATTCAAGGACGCATAAGATTTCTAATTTTAAAATATAATTTTAACAGACTAATCTAGGATTACAAATAACTCGTTAAAGCACCCACCGGAAGTCCCTGTCTGATGTAGATCGCTCTCAGCCTATCCGCACTGTCCACCTCCACAGTCCGAGTCCTGCTGTACATCACGCAGTCCCCCGTCAGAGACTTAGCCCCGTCCGCTCGTGTGTCCTCGTCGGCGATCCTCCTGCCAGTCAATCTTTCAGCTCCGCCCAGATCCTGATTCCCCTCAGAAATCTTCATGTTAGTCAACCTCCACTCTCCTTCCTGAGTCGACTGCTGGACGGGAAGACTGATTCCCTCGCCTTCTTCAGTCGAAGCTGAGCGGCGCTTTGCTAACAACCTGTCGTTCATCGGCGATTCGACGACTGACAAGTCTTCCCAAGCTAAAGTTGGATCCAGGCCGTTGTCTTCTTCAGCTAACGTCGTTCCCAAGACGTCAAACTGCTGGTCATGATTTCCTACATTAACAAAACCAGTAGCAGCGCTCGCCTCTGACCATTTGTTAGCATTTGCGAGCACCCCTCTTAGCTCTACGCTATCTTTATTTGGTCTCGCATCCGACTCAAAAGACTCATTTGAATGCACCTCCTCCATTGTTTCCTGCCCCTCCTCAATATTTGCTGGAACCACCCCCATACTAGATGATTCATCTCCTTCAACAGGTCTAACGGCAATACAATCGTTTCTTTGGTCTTCTCGTTGTTTGGAGCACAGTGGTAGCCGCCGCGGTTTCAGCCCTTGAGGATTCTCAGCCAAGCCCTGTTGCAAGCCCTCCTGTCCCGCTGCTAACTTCACTCCCAGCGAGATAAGCGCCCAGCAGAGAAACTTTATCGACTCCATTTGTGATCCACCCGAGTGAATCCCTCCTGTTGAGTAGAGCTGACAAGATCTAGACTGGAGTGGACCGGAACGGGGAGAAGCAGCGTGGAAGAGACGAGTGGAGGAGGAGTATCGGGGCAGAGACCTGAGCATGGGACGGCGGGGACGGTCAGTGACGAGTTCAAATGCTTAATTACTGATAATTAAAAAAATGTATCGTTAAACCAGTCTCGCAGCAATAGGCCTATAATAGTAATCCACACGCAGCCCTAAGACGATTACGACGAAGCGACGGACGTGCAATATCCGCATAGTTAGCAGTCAGCGCTGATACTGTACAACGACAAAATGCCAACGACGCACGCGCTCGGCGATGTTCGGCTAATACGCGCGTGAAATATCATCGGTTGACATTACGCAAGAGAAGAGGAAGCCAAACTCTTTCGAGAGTATGGCCTGTAGACAGCGCGTAGAATCTAACGGAACAAAGAGGATGTAAGAGGATAAGAGACATAAGAGAACTTAAGAGGTTTCTGCAGAAAAGAGGCGCGCGCTTTGTTCCGCTGCGTTCGACTGCCAAGCTCTTCCACTGTGTCTCGCTGCATTCCGCTGCAGGGGCGTGCACGGGGAGAAACAAAAATGGGGAAGGGCAAAATTATGGTGAAAATACATCCTTGCAATTAAAAGAAACACACAACCGCGGGGGAGAGGGGTGTGGTTGTACTCGGAAATTCGCGCATGCAAAGTTTAGCAGGCGTAGTACTTAAGCCAAAAATGGCGGTTCGATAAAAATTTATAATTTGAAACGGACAGGTGTAGCATTTAGCTTTGTACACGTGAAAGTCCAATGCAGTGGCGGTTGTGGTTTTATGGAGTTGAAAGCACCGTATGTCGTAACGTAGTCTATAACGTAGTCTATAACAGTCCAAAGAACCGCCGCCCCAATTCTTTAGCCTCGTTTCACGACTTGCTCGGGGAACTCTGGGCAGGCAGGAATCATAAGACTCTATTCTCCTTTTATCACAGTCTGCATGCAGTGATTTTTTCCTCAATATCATGGCATATACGCCTACGCGTTTCTTAAAGGCTGCGCCTGTTTTTAGAAGGGACAGGTGCAAGTTTTTCGGGCTATGAATTTAACCCTGGCCATAAGTTGAATTTTAGAAGCTCTCCAGCCCTCTCCGCCCCAATTTACCATCCCTCATCCCTTATCTCCTTTTACCGACTTCCCATCCCTGTCTGCGCCCAGAGTTCTCATCGTCAAAAATGAGATGGTGTGTCGACATTTTGAGATCCAACAGGTTAAAAATTGAGTTGGGGGGTCATTTTCCTCAAAAGGAGGTGGCAGGATCCACAAGAATCTGTCTGCGGAGAGGGCTCTCTCCGCCGCCGACAGATTCTTGTGGATCCTGCTGCCGGGAAAGGCGTAGAGCGTATGGGAAAGTAGTATGGGTGATAATGAAGATCTGACTCCCTCCCCCCTCCCCCCCGGCTGAAACATACGACCCAGGGACGGACCTATTTTAAAATATAGGGAGTTGGGAAACTGAGGTAAGCGATTGATAATTCAAAAAGAACCTGAGGGATTGAACAGTCTCAAAAATCAACCCCTCCAGGGTGCATAGCTGAGGGGGTTGCAAATAAAAGTGGAGGATTCAACCCAGCCAAATCCGCCCCTCTCCCCCCCAGTTGAAGCGAGTCCTGCCTGCGCTATAGTTCTAACACGGCCCCTGCACGTCTCCTTGCGTCCACCGTTTGCGTCGTGCGCTCGATCGCGTACGCTGCCATCGCTCGATGCGTGCGACAGACGATTAACGACCAGCTACGACCGTCCATCATCGACGATGAAGATCTGCATCGATGAATCACTTAGACGGATTTAATGACGCCGTACTAACACACGTGAGCGCCTGATCGAAAAAAGGGGGTTACACGGTACAAGGGAGATAGGGGGGTGAGGACTGCTACGCCTCTGAAGTGATCTTTTGACGACGAAACGGGTGTATAGTACGGTACGTGAAACTACTGATTGGATAACCATCACAGGATGCTGGTGACTGATTGAAAATGAGAAAGCTGAGGTCTGCTGAGCGGTTAAGTCACAAGGTGGGCGTGGTTTTGTATGAATCTCAATCTCGCAGATCCTATTTTCGCATGCTATAGTAAGCCTATTTACTCCCGTTGTTGTAACAACTGGGGTACTAGACCGGGTCACTGCTGGGACAGGACAACAACAAAGCAGCGTTAGGATTAGCAAATTAGGGTTAGAGGCCCGTTAGGGTTATGGCAAAGGGTTAGATTAATTCCGGTAGGATTAATTCCGATTAACGTTAGTTTCATAACCCCAGTAGCGCGTTGTTGTCCTTTCACAACAATAACCCTACTGACCGTTTTTGAGAAACTATCAGAAGTTGGGACTGTCCACACGGCTGCGCAAAACGTGAGACTACTCACTCAGGTCAACCCCGGTCAGGAACTGTTTTTTGTTTTTTCTTGTTCCTTTCCCCTCCTGATTGGCAGCCCTCACAACTAGGCGCTCAGCCACCAGTCAGTAGTGTCGACTTGTGTGACAATATTGTCGTTGTATATTATCCGGATTGTCTCTTTGAAAGTACCAACTACCCATTCACCGACCCCGACGCCAGTCTCCATTTGCTGGAGTCGCAGCCATGAGAGTACTCAGATATTTGAGCGCCTTGAGCTTAGTCTGTCCCCAGCTTTGCAGTTCTGCAAAAGAAGTGATTCAAATTTTGAACCGACAACGCGTATTTTTTCTTTTCAGTCAACAGGATTCGTCTGCGGGATGATGCCGCGCGACAAGGACAAACTCTTTTCCACCTAGTTGCTAGTATGTTAAATCAGTGCTCGTAGACGCCGCGACGCCAGTGGCTGTTGGCGGCTAGAGCCTTGCGTCGTAGTTCGTTGACTCTTCTCGGAGTCGATGTTTTCGAAAGACGCTCGTCCGATGACACGGGCAGCTCTGACGAGCAAGTCTCGCGCGGTCTCGGGCGCAGTCATGCGCCGCGGCTAGCCTGTCACTCAGCAGTCAACCCTGACTTGCACCAGTCCCACTGCGCCGGTGACGGACAGGGAATATAAGGGCTGTCATCTAATGCTTTCTTTGGGTTTGGGCCAGGGCTTCCGCTAAGGTTTTTTCCTGGCGTTCAGACGCCATGGCCCGGTCGTCTCGAGACGCCAGAGTCTTCATTTCTGGTATCGCAACCAAGAACTCCACTACTAACAGTACTAGTATGTTAGTGCTGCTAACACTAACAGACTCACACGTCAGTTTACAATTTCGCGACGCCGGGGATAAGATTGTTTGACGACTGTGTGAGCGTCATAGACGTTTTTAGACGTTTTCTGGCGTCATAGACGCCGCGATGCCGGTTAACGGCTCTGGTTTGAGCCTCTGCGTCGCATGTTGTCTGCTGCGCGATGGACGCATAGATGGGAGGTCATAGCTTAGGCCTGCATTTACACGCAGACATCGGCCGATCAAACTAGACTTCAGCAGACCTACGCCTGTCGAATCGAGACCTTACCCACATGTCTACCAGTTTCCTGGTAATTATTGTTTTTCTTGTTCTCTTTAATAACTGATTTTCATGGAATGCTGCATTTTCTTGTGTCAGACTGTTTGGGCGCTTTTTGGGAACTTTGTGTTCCTAAACTCTTTGATATCTGAAGCTAAACATTTCCGGTATCGACAAGGCAAAGCTGCATCGATGACCAGCAGGTAGGCCTAGTCAAGCACCTTTTTGACCTGTAAGTGATTAATCCGTTACGGGTGATATTATGTGGGGGTGGAAATCAGCATTCAAGAACGCCTGTCCATCGATCAGGATCGGTCTCAGATCACTCTATCATGTATGTGCCAGGCGTCATCCGAAATGCACGAGCAAATTTGGGACAGCCTGCGAGACATCAGTGAATACCGAACTAACCCAATTAATTACTGCCGCTTCAAGACTTTGATGCTGCGGGATTTTGAAGAAAAATATTAATTTGTACTGTCACATTTAGGACTAAATAGGCCTAGCCGTAAGTGCAAAATACAGGATAACGATGCAGGCCTCTCTATGTATCGCACGGTGTATCACAGGCTTCATAGTAGCCTACATTTTTGATTTTTCTACATGTGGGAAACTGTGTTTTGAAATCTATCAAAACAGCTCATGTGTGGAAAACGTCAGTCGCGTAACAAATGGTTTGCGCCGCTGACAGTAGCGTCGCTGACAGTAGCGTCGCTGACAGTAGCGCCGCTGACAGTTACTTGCCGATCAGCGGTTGCTTGCTGACGCTATCACTGGTTGCGTCGCTGGCATTTCTATTTCTGACCGGTTGCGTCGCTGTAGTAGCACTAGGTTGCGTCGCGACGTTATTGCTGCATTTCTTTTTGGAAGTACCTGTGTTTAATTCACGTGTATCTTGAAGCGCGTATCCGGCTTTAGATAATTGTATAGTAATAAGTTTCATGGAAAACTTTCATGCCTTTTCATTTTTATAAGGCCTACATGTAGGACCTACTCTACTTCTTTTAACTTTTATTCGATATTTCATACGTGTCAGCTAAACCTGATTTATCTATAAAATAGGATAAATGGAATTTAATTTGCATCTGAAATTTATTTTTAATTGTACTTAGTTTTAATAATTAGGCCTATGCCTGATGGATGAAAAGTCAATACCAACTCGTTGTATGGATCCCAGAAAATCTCTCATGTAACATTTTATTAGGTCATTTTAGCAAATTTTAGAATTGCTTATTCATATCCAGGTGGGGTCCAGGTGGGGTCCAGGTGGGAGTGAGGGCTAAATCTTGGTGGGGCCACTCTCGTCCGTAGCGGGGACGCGTCCCCACCGTCCCATAGGCGGCTGTACGCCCCTGCCACATGCAGAGGGAACCATACGCTGGCGTCCCGCCTGGTTGCACACAGCGCTGATGTTCCAAAGGCGATCGAGGGACGCGGCGCCCTGAAGCGGAACGATTAGATACCGCGGGGTTTGATTTAGGACCAGCCCCCACCCTGCAGGGCCTAGCCGAGGGGCCGGGCCGAGGGGCCGAGCCCAGGGCCGAGCCAAGGGCTGGGCAGGGATGGGGCGCTGATGGCTTGAATGGTGCATCTATAGACATATCGCGCATAACGCCATTATCGCTTCAGGCATGCTGTACTGGGCCGTAGACTGGAAGAGGGGGGGGCAGGGTTTTGATTAACCTTCCCACCCCCTCATGTGCGTGAGGTAAAATGTTTAATTTGAAGATTGAGACGCAGTTGATTTATGAGAAAAGCGTAGATTCCGCCTTGGTAATCATCGAACTGTCCGAACTCATTGATTTAAACATGTTTAGCTTAGTGCAAAGTTTGATGAAAAATATCTGTCTCTACCCTATAGCTCTCCCTCCCCCCCCCCTCCCCCGATCGTGAGTTTTGCATGGGAGAGAAAATTTAAAACGGCCTTCCCGCCATCATGAAATGAAGTGGACCCTACGGCCCCTCTGTCTAACAGCCCGCTGCGGATTATGCCCTGCAGTAAAACATGCGGACGGGTATCGATAACGTTGATCACAGAGAAGAAGCGAAGATTATGTTTGTGGTCATAGATACATTCATCACATGCATCCCAGGACAATGTCCACGACATGCAATATTGTAGGCCTGTGAGATTTAGCTACAGACCTGAGTCCCATAAATCATCATCGAAATGCTGCGCTTGAGCATACGATTCATTACCCCTGCGGGCCTGTATAAACTCTTCCCGAAATGAGCCTGCTCGCCGTTTAATTTCTTTTCGTTTGTTTCTTCATCGAGAACTCAGGTATTTTAGAAGTTAGAATTTAGAATTTAGAACTAGTAACTGTTGTCTCTGTGGAAAGGATGACATTTTCTGAAACCGATTTACGACGTAGGGGGCTACTGTTCGGCGCAGGCCTATAGTACGCTTACTATGGACGTAGACGAGAGTATTTACCATTAATTAATCTAACAATAATATCACTAGGTATTTTATTTGCATAATTATTACACTAACATTACACTAACATTACACTAACATTACACTAACATTACACTAACATTACACTAACATTACACTAAC